>LR572742.1:0-10073 GCA_900536345.3 Caenorhabditis sp. 39 LS-2015 | reverse complement strand
TTTTTATTTATTTATTTATTTATTACGACTTGCAGAGGTCGTGAAGAGAAAAAAAGAGATAAAAAAGAGGGAAAAAGGAAGAGTAAGAGACATAGGAGGGATGGGGGGTTTTTTGCAAGTTCACGATGCTCACTTGTCAGTAAAAAATCATAGTTACCTGGTGCTCTTACGTGACGGTGTTCGCCAAAATGCTCGTCATTCTGATCCGAAACTTGTTGAATATGTGCACTAGCAGTCAGAGTTAGAAGTGTGAAAAGTATCAATATTTTGAACTGGAAATACACATCAAAGTCATTACAATGTACCACCGACTCACCTTTAATGTTTTCATGGTTTGTAATTCCAACGCTTCTAATTTCTTGACTGCTAATCACTTCTCGCAATGCTTATCGAAACTGACAATGAGTTCAAGCAATGAATATTCACATTTGGAAGCGGCCACGTGGTGGATTTTTTGCGACCTTTCGAAATTTGTAACATGACCGTGTTACACACTGATCCCGAAACCTGACACGTGTCCGTTTCGATTCTTTATCGCCCCTCCCCTCATAAGTAGCCGTATTAATCGAATCAAATTCAGTTCTAATTGGTTCTAAAACAAGAAGAGCTGCAAAGAAGGATTGCTACGATGAAAAGTTTCAAGGTTTGTGATTGAGGTTGTACCCATTTAAAAATGCATTTTTAGATTACCATATTGGAACTTTTCGCAATTCTAACTTTGGCTGTTAGTTTGCCTCTCAATCAACATTCAAATCAACATGACAAACATTTCGACTTATTCCGTCACGTAAGATCGCAAAGTAAGGAAGAGTTTTGAGAAATTTCGAAACCCCTTGCGCCTGTAGAATCTTAGTTAACAAGATCATTCCGGTGATTCCGGTGTTCAAGTTAGTGCGCAGGCAACAATAATATTTAGCTCGCCGGTGCTTGCAAGGAAATAAAGGCAATTCTTTTACGACGCTTGTAGCACATTCGGGTGACAGGATTTATGATTTATGCTTTTATGCTTATTTATTTATGCTTATTTCGCGTGATTATGTAGATCTTAGTAGGTGCCGTGTTTTAGTCAGAACACACTAGCATTGGGAGGGAATGAAACCCCGCCGTTGCGTCCATGCTTCGTTTTGTTGTCATGCACTGCGTACATTCTTAGCGCACTCCGTTCAGAGACTATAATATTTGACATCCTTCACGCCGCTGCTTCATACAGGCTACGCGTCTCTAAGAGGGGATATCGAGAAGAACGTTGGCCGCGACGCTACACAATACACGGGTATTTGTGGTTACAGCAAAGTTTCTCATGGTATACTGTTCGATAGCACATGAGTTATAGTGGCTTAGAAAACAATTATTTTATCGCTCTGGCAAGGGAACCTTTTATATGAAGGTTAGAATTTTGAAAAGCGGACGTAACAGATTGAAAGAACATCCTTGAATTAGTATATTTTTGTTTTCAAAACCTGCTAAATATCATTTTGAGACAGTGTCCCATCGTGCCAAATTGCCCATTTTCACTGAATTCGCTCTAAATTTAGCAATTTTCACTATAAATCTGAAAAATCCAATAATTCAAAATAATATTTAGCAGGTTTTGAAAGCAGAAATATGCTAACTCAAGGACGCTCTTTCGATCTGTGAAGTCCGTTTTTCAAAATTCCAACCTTCGTATAAAAGGTGAGATCTATCGTGAGATCTTGTGAGATCTATCGTATTGCGGTGTCAAAATTCCAAGTCATTTGAAGTCGTCAGCATCTGTGCAGTCCACAAAACAACTTTAAGATCCCTCACCCCTTCAATTGTTCCACAATGACCTTTCCCACCTCACACGAGTCATCAACGCCATCTCACTCCAACAATTGATCAACTCAAAAACGGACAAAATGCGAGAAATTGGAGCGGAACTGCTTGGCGTCCGACGAGAAGAGTACGATACTTTACTGGAAACGGACGTCTCTGCAATGAAGACAGTCGTTGAGAACATGTCGAATCCTAGCAATGCAACAGTGTCAGCCGCCACTTCAAATTTGGGTGAGAAGCAAGTGGCGCTCGGGTTCCTGACTTATGGTGTCCGTGAACTGCCACGTTTGAAAACTGTGAATATTGCGGATACGTTTTTGGGCATAGAAACTGTCCTAACACAGGCAAACTGGGAGTTTTGTACAACGGCCTCTCAGTTATATGTTGACGCTTACAATGTAATAGAAGGAAAATCAACAGCTGTAATTCCCATACGACAAAAAAATCTTGATGACTTGAAATCTTCATGGAGCGTACTTGATAGTTGCTTTAACGAGTTGCCAAATCTCATAAGTAAACTAGAAACAGATATTCCCGCAACTATGGCTTCTATTGATGTTGTTCTCAAATCCGCGGCACTTTTGAAACCATTTCAAACTAATTTCACAGCCTTGAACAATTTTCCGGCGTTTTTCGCAGAACTGAATACGGAGTTCTCCAGTTCCAACAACTTTCACAAACTTCTTTCGTTCAAGCAAAAAACCGATCTCAAGATTGTCAACAATTCTAGAAGCAGTCGGCATTCCGAAGAACAAGTTGCCAAGTACACTGCTGGTCTGCCACGTGGATATTCCGATCTGGATGAGATCTTCAAAGACATCAACAGCGATTGGTTTGTGAAAAACGTAGCAGGCGGGAAAAAGGAGAACGCGCGAATTGTGGAGGACGGATTGAAGTCATTCAAAGGATTCATTGAGCAGATGACGACGTTGCATGGTGCATGGAAAGAATTCACCGGGCATACAGCAACATTTAACAACACTTTCGCAGACCATTTCAGACAAATAGAAGGTTTCGAAATTGGTTCTGCATTTGCAAGTTCTATCAACACATGTAAAACCGATTTGAGCGAGTGTATGGGCAAAAGTCCTACCGATTTTGGAAATGCCGATTTATCTCAACTTCAAGAAATCAATCAAAAACTGAAGACGTTTCAGAACAACGGAAACGAACTTTTGGCCCACTTAAAGTCAATCAAGTCGACGGTTGATGTAGCACTTCTCAAAGGATTTTTCACAAATCTAGGAGGTTACACAATGGTCAAAAATGATTTGCAGCAGAACATCGCCAACATCAAAGCACTTTCAAACTTTAATGCTTTCCAAGCAGCTGGTGTATTTTTTATCCAAGAACGGAATATTGTAGCCAATATTCAGAAAATCAAAGAACCAAACAACGAAATGCCGAATCTCGCTGCAATTATGGATAACTCAGGAGTTCTGGAAGTCATTGACTGCCTGTCAGCCAAAAACTTTGACAGTCAAGCAGTTTTGAACGCCATTCAGTTGCTTGATGCGTCTCGCAACTTCAAGCTTGTTGGAAACGAAACATCTGACTTCGACAAGTATCTGGGAGCAGTCGACACGTTTCAAAAGTCTGGAAAGGTGTTTGAACAGGCTACTACTTCTCAATCACGTCGTCGAAGATCGTCCACTTCTGCCGTTCTGAATCTCAAGGATCATGTCTCTGTTTCGCAATCTCTCGGTTCTGGACTTCGCACATTGCACCATATGAACATGGCATTGACAACTCGATCATTGATTGACAATGTGATGAACTTGAACCAGACTGTCTACTCGGATATTGTGACTCTTGCTGGAACGTTTGGCCAATCAACAGAAGACTCCGCGGTTGCCAACTTCTTCCAAGATCCGAAAGCTAAATTCGGCGAATTACTAACTCAACTTGACGTACTGCATGGATTCGCGAAAACTTCTAAAAGCGATTTGGCTTCTGCTGGCAAACTGTTCGAGGAAGCTTCGAAAGTTCCAAGTTTCGGAGGGAGAAAGAATGCCCTAGTAGCTATTGAAAAGGAATTGATACAGCAGGGACTCACCAATGAAGCGCAGACACTCGAACAGTTCAACTCGTTGGATCTCAACTTTGCAAGCGGGAATCTGAGTTCGACGGCGAGTAATTTGAATGGTGTCAAGGTATTCTTCGATGAGTTGTTCGTCCAGCCGACTAGTCAGCAACAACAGTAAGTGACACTTTGAGTTCCCTAATAACTGAGAATATTTCAGAAGTGACCCGCAGCCAGCGACTTCCTTCGGTTCGATACTCCTCTTCGTTCCAGTTCTTCTCATTCTCCTTCTCGTCGTTTGCGTCGGTTTCGGATTCACGAAGAAGGGACAGAAAAAGTATACGGATATTGTGTTTTATTGGACACAGGACAAGAAAATGTATGCCAAGAAGAACCGGTACGCGGTGAGTTTTTGATTCAAATTGGCTTTGTTTTTAAATACATTTGCATCTTTAGTATTTCACAAATCACGATAAAGCCAGTGATTCAACTATCTTGATTGAAAAGTGCAAAGCGAACGAAGATCAGGAAGTTGCAAAGTTGTTGGAACAAGGAGCAGCGGTGAATGCGTACAACTGTGAGTTTATTGAGGATACCCGGCATTTCACCGCCATACTTTCTACGGTTGCGGAGTGTCCCTTTGAATATCTTCTGAACATATCGTTTTCAGTGATTGGAAACACTGCTCTCCACGAAGCAACTCTGGCGGGTCATCCTAAACTTGTCGAGCTTCTCATTAAAAATGGAGCGGATCGAAGTCTGAAAAATGCTGTAGGCAAGACGCCGTTGCAGATGATTCCGCCGGTTCCGGATCAGAAGAACCCGCAAGATTTTGAGGAAATTCAGAAGATTTATGGGAAATTTGAGAAGAAAAAGTGCCGGATGCACTTGCCAATGGAGTTCAAAACTAGCCAATTCCGGGTTCATATTTGCAAGGAAACTGGTATCGAGGAAGAGAAAGTGACCGCATTCAACGAAATGTTCAAGGATAATGTGAGCCAGTTTCGGTGCCATGATCTCTTGATCTTTTGATCTTTCAGGTTCCCAAAGACGACGATTATGTGAGTCACGTGGTCTGCAAAACGGACAAGAATGGGGTTCTGGAGACGAACGACTTGACAGTCCTCAGTCGCATCATTGACGGATCGATATTCGTGAGAGAAGAGTGGATGTTGGGGTGTTTGAAGAAGAAGAAAGTGATGGCGAACGACTCGCAGTACCTGATTAGGGATGTCATGTTCAACGGGAAACTGTACAAGAACTGCATTCCCGAGTGGTCGAAATCCCGTGCTAACTTTGAAATTCCGTATTTGGCTGGAGCTGAAGTGGCGATTGAGAGCAGATCGGAAGGTGAGTATAAGAAGGAACCCGTATTGTTGCAACTAGAGTAGAAGTACCATGGGACTTGCCACAAAAAAGGTATCTCGCCGTTGAATGTTGTAATATTACCTAGCCTATTCTTCCTTATGCCTAACTTACTTTATTAGCGAATCTCTCGTGTGTCATGCTCGTCCTGTTACCTAGGCCTAGGATATTGTCTATGACTCAACTGCGACTTTCCAGTGATTATTCGGGACATTAATAACCACTTTTCAGTCTTCTCTTCCTTCCGATTCCATTCCCTGGGTGCTGTTCCTTTCCCACCACCAGACGATGACTATAAGAAGATGAGCAGCCACCCGTACCACCACAAGAACCTCCCGACACTCTTAATCATCACTGATGCCGCACCTACTCACCAAAAGGTGTGCGTCACTTACTCTCCTAACGAGTTTTTCGACTTCCTGTTGGACAAGAAGGTTAGCGATGAGAAAACGATGCAGACAGGATCGGAAACGAATGATGGAAACACTTCGGTTAGCAAGGTAAGTGGAGAAGGTGCAAGTTCCGAAGCGACCAAGGAAGGCGGTGGTGCTACGCAAGAGAGTGCTCCGAAGGAGTCGAACAACTCGGCAGAAGCCAAACCGAAAACGCCGGTGGAACCGAAGATTCCGGAGAATTTGATGGATCCGAAGCCGGCGAATCCTCCACCTCCGCTACCACAACCGACGGCGACTGCAGAGCCGAATCCAAATCCGAACGAGAAAAAGGCGGCCGAACAGCCGCCGAACAAATCCAAGGAGGGAGCGAAAGAGAATGCGCCGATGCCGCTGAAACTGCCAGAACTGGAGCCTGAAACGAACGTCCCGACGGCATCGGAGACGAAACCGCCCGTGTTTGATGCGATTGGATCGAAGGAAGGTCCAGCGCCAGCTGCAGCTCCAGCTCAATCTCCAGCTCCAGCGCAATCCCCGGCTCCAGCTCAGTCCCCAGCTCCAGGGAAAAAGGGTGCGGACAAGAAGAAGCCAAAGAAGAAGAAATCGACGTCGAGTGAGTTTATTGATTTTTTTGTCCTGAAAAATTTTCAAAAAAAAACTTGAAATATCTTGAAAAAATTGTCTCAATTTTCAAAAACAAAAAAAAATAATTTCAGAAGAGCAAACCGTGGAAGAGGATGAGTAGCGTTCCGGGCGGTCGAGAAAAAGTATTCGAGGCATAATATTTGAATTTTTTATATTTTAAATAAAATAAAATAAAAAGCACCCGTGCAAAAAAACTTGCTCCCGGTGAGGCTCGAACTCACGACCTTCAGATTATGAGACTGACGCGCTGCCTACTGCGCTACGGAAGCGTTGAGAAGGACGGGTCGCGATGCTGTACACAAGAGCGCATATTGAGAGGGCGCGAGGGGAATGAGGGGGAAGGGGGCAGGGAAGTGTGTTGAGTACGGGTGTGCCCGCCGTGATAAGTCGGATGGAGGGAGGGGATTGCACTTTTCGATTTTTAGAAGTGACATTATGTTTTGAAGGAACAGTGTTAGAAGGGTTTTTTTCTACATTTCAGCATATGGTACTCCGACGTTTCGCAATTTTTCATTTTGCAACTGTAACGTTTCGCAACTCAAAACGAAGAAAATTTCAAAAAATAAGTTTTATGCAGGTATTGAGATTTTAAGATTCAAGAGGATTGTGAGAGAACATTTCGAAAACAATGAATTTTGAGATGTCAAGTGGAAAGTTGCAAAGTGGAAAGTTGCGAAACGTTACAGTTGCAAAGTGAAAAGAAAAGTTGCGAAACGCTACAGTTGCGAAGTGAAGAGTTGCGAAACATCACCTTGCGAAATAAACAACTGTAAAGGTACCATATACCATATTGAACTTTTATAAGTTGGAAAAGTTAAATATGGCTGTCATCGATTAACTTATCAAAATGCGTTCACTTTCTTGTTAAAGTGTGCTACAAGTACCATTCATCAAAATCAATTAGTTCCCGATATTTTTGCTCCTCAACAAATTCCCTCCTCCATCTTTTGAATTTCTCCTTGAAATGAGTCATAATTATCCTGCCTGTCGCCACATGACCCGCTTCCCTTCATAACAAGCATAAAATAAAGCTCATTTGTATTTTGTCATCCACTTCGTTTTTCGTTTCCTTTTCTGTTTGCGTCGTCACTCAATCTCGTCCCTTTCCCTTTCCCTTCCCACACACACACACATCTTCTCGAATCCCCCTTATAACTCACTTCTCCTTCTCTTCCCCTTCTTCTTCTTCTGCTCGCTCCACCCCTCCCCTCGAGCCAAAAATCGAAGGCCGCAGCGCGCCCGACACGTGCGGCGCGGTCCCCGTCTCCTGCTCATTCTTCGCCGCCCGTCCTTGCCGACGATGGTGTTCTTCTCGAAAGAGGCGATTCTCTCGTCGACTTGCAAGATCCTCATCGGCTCCAACGGAACCTACATCCCGACACCATGGCACTCGCCGAGTCCCCGATTGCTGTCACTGGCCGCCTCTTGTTTCGCCCTTGCTCTTCTCCTCATGTTCTTTGTGAATCGTGCCGTCAACCGAATCTTCAATAAGGAATCGCGTACCGTGGCGTTGATCGGCTGTTATGGATCGATCATTGCCACTGTGTCGGTGTGCATGTTCATCATCTTCTACATCTACGGATATGAGGTACGTGTGAACTTTGACTGTGAAATGGGAGCTCAATTTTGATACTGACAATTTTTCAACAAAATTCGATTGAGTTTTGTGATTTTTTTGAATAGTTATCCAGACTCTTCGACTTGATTTATTTCCCAAAATCAAATAGACAGGGCACCGTTAGAAAGGGCCCAAACTTCGAACCTAGTCTTGTACCATTAACAGTATCATACTGTTAACATACCGCAAAAACAAATCCGCCGTATTACAAGATTCAACCGAAGTGGCGATGTGTGTTTTTCAAAAATATTTTTTCGCGCCATCGGGAAAATGAATTTTGTACCTGATTACCCAACGGGACCCATCGGGCGCCCAATTACGGACATGAAATGTTCTGTCGAAATCGCTGTCATTGATTCCTGTTCCAGATGCTTCCCGGTGCATGCCCGATGATCACCCTTCCGTCGCTGGTCTTTCTGGAAATTTACACCCAAAGTCGTCTCCGTTTCCACAATTTCACCTGCTGTCGTTTCTACCTGACCTACATCGCCTCGGCCCTGCTCCCAATCGCTTTCCTCCAAATCTCGCCCCAACAAGCCTATCACCAATGCGACCATTCTTCCCTCACCCTCATGACCCTCTTGATCGCTCTTTTCGCCTGCTACTTTACCATTTTCATCGATCGATCCATCTCGTTCTGGAAGACACTGAACGCTGACAAGTTGCTTATCTGGAAGAACTATCGGTGCGTTGGATACCTAATTCGGAAGGAGGGAGTCTGGATCAAATGCGACTTGGCTGATCAAGATCAAGGACACAGTCAACTATTGCCGCCTGTTTAATCATGACACCCTTACTCTTGCTGTAAATTGTATCATATTGATATGCATTGGGTTCTGACTGACATTCAGTTGTCCCCTTTCTTTTCCGATTTCTGTGAATATCTGTTAAGTAGCTGGTAAAATTAATAAAGTAGATGTAGAAAAAAACACGTTCCGTGTTGACCTCGTGTACGACTTTGACACGTACGTTACTGATATTGATCGGATTGTGGATAAGAGATCAATCAATGAATTGATCAATCATTGCTGCTTGCAATGACTCGTCTGGTAATGCTTTTGGCGATATTGGCTTCCTGTGTTCTCGTTGTTCTGGGATGGCCTGTAGAAGATCAAAGTCTCAAGGATGCTTGTTTAGATATGAATTCTGTGTATCAGCAGCGATCCCAGCCTTCTGATCAGGTTGGTGGCACCCTTATTAGTACTTCTCGGTGCGATAGGGTATTGCGGTCAATCCAAGCGTATTACGCAAGCTTTGATTTTGCACGTGTCGTGCTTCAGTCAAAACACACTAGAACTGGGAGGGAATCGAACCCCCACCATTGCTTTCATGATCTAATGTTTTACCACTAGACCGGTGGCCGCGGAAATGGGGCTTCTAATTGAACGACCGATACCCAAAAGGGTTAATGTCGGACACGCGGGATTAAGCATTTCCACGCTTGTTCTTTTTAATTTTAATCTGCAAGCACCCATCTCAATCAATATTTACGTGAATACGTGATATGACCTTGCTGCCCTGCAACGTGGATACGGGTGGAAGATGCTCACAAAGCCGCCCGTTTTAGTTATTGCAAGCGGAACGGTTGAAACTCGTCGGATCGGTTGACTTAGTGCTGATTGATTGAAAAATGCGGCAAACCTTGGAACGGACAGACCGATAATTGAAAACCCCCGATAGCCTTGTATTCGAGCCGCGGAAGCAGATGTATTACCTAAAACCCCAAAACGCCCGCAATACTGGAAAACCCCGATTGCCTTGTATTCGAGCCGCGGAAGCAGATGTATTACCTAAAACCCCAAAAGGCCCGGAATACTGGAAAACCCCCGATAGCCTTGTATTTGAGCCGCGGAAGCAGATGTATTACCTAAAACCCCAAAACGCCCGCAATACTGGAAAACCGCCGATTGCCTTGTATTTGAGCCGCGGAAGCAGATGTATTACCTAAAACCCCAAAACGCCCGCAATACTGGAAAACCCCCGATTGCCTTGTATTTGAGCCGCGGAAGCAGATGTATTACCTAAAACCCCAAAACGCCCGCAATACTGGAAAACCGCCGATTGCCTTGTATTTGAGCCGCGGAAGCAGATGTATTACCTAAAACCCCAAAACGCCCGCAATACTGGAAAACCCCCGATTGCCTTGTATTTGAGCCGCGGAAGCAGATGTATTACCTAAAACCCCAAAACGCCCGCAATACTGGAAAACCCCCGATTGCCTTGTATTTGAGCC
>LR572728.1:0-11699 GCA_900536345.3 Caenorhabditis sp. 39 LS-2015 | reverse complement strand
GGAAAATTTAACTAAAAGGCGAGATTTTCAGCTTCAGTTCTGGAATTTTTGCTGAAAATCGTTAAATTTGAAGGAAACGTGCAAGTTTTCCGCTGAAAACCCGAGATTCCCCAGATTTTTTGAAAATTCCGCGATTTTTTCGAAAAATCCGGGAATTTTCGCTAAAAACCCGAGATTTCCCTGAAAATCCATGATTTTAGTTGAAAAATCGCACAATTTGAAGGAAAAGTGCCAATTTTCAAGCTAAAAACTCAAAATTTCCCTAAAATTTATAATCTTTCGGAAAATTTTGCAATTTTTTTCGAAAAATGCGGGAATTTTCGCGAGAATCCAGCAAATTTTCCTCAAAACCCCCCAAAATCTCACTGAATTTCGGGTCCTTCTTGATAGCCGTGTCACAGTCCTCCAGGGCACGCTGGAATTCCATCAGCTTCATGAGACACGCGGCGCGGTTCGAGTAGAGCACAGCGTTGTCCGGATGGCGTTTGACGGCTTCGTTGTAGTGTCTCATGGCGGTTGGGTAGTCTCCGGTCTGGAAAATGCACAGATTTCCTGGATTTTATCGATTTTTCGTCGATTGCTCACCTTAAACGCGTCATTTCCCTTGTTCTTCTCCTCGGTGGCGAGTTCCGGGTTGATATACGCCAGTCTCTCGGCCTCCTTGATGTTCTTCTCCAACTCCTTGACCTTTTTCACCAATTCTGGGTCGCGGTGCTCGGAAAGAGAGCGCTGGAACCATTTGAGAGCGGTGGAGAGGTCTCCCTGCTTCTGGAAGGCGTTTCCGGCGCGAGACATGGCTCTGAAATGGGAATTTCGGGAAAGATCGATAAATCAAGACTCACTTAGCGATAAGCTTGTAATCCGCACGAGTCTCACGTCCGACATCAATCGCCTTCTCGCAGAATGTCACACATTCCGTGTAGTTCTTCTCCTCGAAGTAGGTGGCTGGAAAAATCGCGATTTTCATCGAATTTTCCACAAATTTCTAGAATTTTCCGTCAAAACCCACCAGCTTTGTTGTTGTAGAACGTGATGTTGGTCGGATCCAGCTCGATGGCCTTGTCGTAGTGAATATGAGCCGTCGCAAAGTCCTTGGACTTGTAGGCGGCGTTCCCGAGGTCTTTTTCAGCGATTGCCTGCAGAAAACCGATAAATTAGCGGTGGAATTTATGGAATAATGAAAATCAACTTACAGCGTCCGACATTTCGTCAAAAATCGAGAGTTTTTGGGCGAAAATTGAGGTGAAATGAGAGAAAATGGGGGAGGAGCAGGGATTGCGCAAGCGCGCTCTAACGAGAACATTCTAGAAGCCGGCGACGAGAGAGTGCGCGTTGAGGAGAGACGCAGAGAGGAAAAGCGCGCGAGTTTGAAATTTGAAGGAGGAATCGCTGAAAATCGGGATTTTATGGGTTTTTGATGGTTTTTGCTGGTTTTTGCTGGTTTTTCTTGGCATTTTACTGTGAAATTGAAGTTTTTTAATAAATTTAGTTGTTTTATTGCAAAAAAAATTAGAAAAAAAACCAAAATTCTTCAAAAATTAAAAAATGCAGTTTTAAAATCGAAAAATTTTTATCTAAATTTTTTTTTCAATTTTTTAAAATATAACAAATCGATTGGAAATTGTCTTTAGATCATTTTTGTAGTTGACAACTTTTTCCTATCTCTCATGGTTCTGGAGTTATTATCGATTTTCTGAAGCCTACCTCAAAATTTTGAGAAAAATTGAAATTTTAAATTTTAAAACCGATTTTTCATAATTTTACGAATTTTCCCAATTTTTTTGAATATAGCAAATCGATAGCAAATCGTCTGCTGATCATTTTTGTAGTTGACAACTTTTCTTTATCTCTCATGGTTCTGGAGTTATTATCGATTTTCTAAAACCTACCTCCACATTTCCGCAAATTAACACTACAAACTACAATTTTTGTCTCTGCAAACCCATTTTTTCAGTTTTTTAGCCTTCAAAACCGAGTTTTTCGAACTTTTGACAAGTGCGTTTGCATTTCAAATGTTCCCCTTCCCCCCGTCCTCCCACTCCTTCCATTGTTCCCCCGCTCATACTTCAGGTTGTTCCCATGGGTCCAAGTGTAAAAAGATCGTGATGATTCTGTCAAACGAGCTGTCATCTGGAGACTAGGCTTATATTCCGAGACTGGCTGCTGCTCGTTTCCGTCTTTCTTTCCTCTGGAGTTTTCTGACAAAATACGGCTTTTTTGGGCGCGTTTTTGGGGTGGAAAATGGCCGGAAAACTTGCACCGCCCGTAATTTTACGAGAGGAGGTATCAATTGTTTCCCTTTTCTTTTTGTCTATTCACTATTCACATTTAGCCCTTATTTTTAAAGTTTCCCCCAGCTTGTCACCAAAAATTGTAGTTTGTAGTGCTGACACCCAAGAAAAACGCAAAATTTCAAAATTTAGAGGTAGGCGTCATCAGAAAATCGATAATAACTCGGAAACCGTGGGAGATAGGGAAAAGTTGTCAACTACAAAAATAATCTAGAGACGATTTCCTATCGATTTGTCATACTTTAAAAAATTGGGAAAAACGTGAAAATTGAGAAAAATCGATTTGAAATTTCAAAAATTAAAAAAGGCAAATTTTTGAAGTAGGCGTCAGAAAATCGATAATAACTCAAAAACCGTGAGAGATAGGAAAAAATTGTCAACTACAAAAATAATCTAGAGACGATTTCCTATCGATTTGTCATACTTTAAAAAATTGGAAAAAACGTAAAAATTGAGAAAAATCAATTTGAAATTTCAAAAATAAAAAAAGGCAAATTTTTGAAGTAGGCGTCAGAAAATCGATAATAACTCCGGAACCATGAGAGATAGGGAAAACTGGCCAACTACAAAAATGATCTAGAGACAATTTCCGATCGATTTGCTTTATTAAAAAAATTTAGGAAAAATTGAAAAATTGAGAAAAATCGGTTTTTAAAAAAATTCGTATAGTTTTTGCTGCTCAACTGTTTTTTGGGTAATTCATCATTTCCGCTCATTCTCTTCGGATTAACTTTTGCTTTTTGACACATTCTCTTGGTTTTTCAACTCCAAATAAATCACTTTACGCCTCGTTTTTTCGCCAACCGCCCCTTGACCCTTTGGCCTTTATTTATTAGTCGAAGCAGAGGGGGAATCCGTATGAAAAATGAAAAATGCGAATTTCACAATCAAATTTGTATAGTTTTTCGCTATTTTCTTTTGCTAGCTTTTGCTAGTTCTCCATTTTCTGCGCTGTTTTGCTGTGTTTATTCCGGTTGAGAATTGAGAAGCGGAAAATGGAGAAAAAATAGAGGAAAATTGAGAATTTTTAGTTTTCTTGTGAGCATCGGGTGGCAGTATGAATATAGGTAATCAGGAATCCTTTAGGATGGGAGGAATGACACATTTGAGTCATCTTTTCCGGATTTTTGGTTAAAACCGACTAGAAATAGCTGGCAGCAGTACCATATAGGTCTTGGCAGCACTAAGGGGGTTCTGGCAGTACCATAAGCGTTCTAGAAGCATGAAAATGCGCCCAGCAGTACCATAAGCGTTCTGGCAGTACCATAAGCATTCTAGCAGCTCCAAATTGCATCCAGCAGTACCATACGCCATCTGGCAGTACTATAACCTTCCTGGCAGTACCATAAGCATCCTGGCAGTACCATATAGGTCCTAGCAGCATAAAAACTCATCTAGCAGTACCATAAGCTTCCTGGCAGTACCATAAGCCACCTGGCAGCATGAAAACAAATCCAGCAGTACCATATCCATCATAGCAGTACCATAAACATCCTGGCAGTACCATGTAGGTTCTGGCAGTACCATAAGCGTCCTAGCAGTACCATAAGCATTCTGGCAGCGCCATATAGGTCCTGGCAGCATGAAAACGCATCCTGCAGTACCATAAGCGTCCTGGCAGTACCATGTAGGTTCTGGCAGTACCATAAGCGTCCTAGCAGTACCATAAGCATTCTGGTAGCGCCATATAGGTCCTGGCAGCATGAAAACGCATCCTGCAGTACCATAAGCGTCCTGGCAGCCCGAAAATCGCCCTGGCAACCCCAAAAGCGTTCTAGCAGCTCCAAAAGCGTCCTGGCAATATCATATGGACTTTGACAGTAAATTGAGCATCCTAGCAGCCCCAAAGCCGCACCCAGCAACACCAAAACCAAAATTTCTCAATTTCCCACCAAACCGCCTATTCTCTTTCTCTTTCTCTTTCTCCACCTTCTCCACCGTCTCCTCCAACCCATTTTCCCTCCATCTACCTACCCAAATTACCGACAAGTATGTGTGTAATATTTCATAGAATTTTTGCGGATTTCCGTAATTTCACACTCAATTTGCGCTGCACACAAGAGAGCCCGACGAAATAAGGAGAGAAAGAGATCTCTTCTTGTCGTCCGGCGGTTTGAAGAAAGACGAAGAATAGAATAGAATGGGAAGGGGCGAAGGGGAAAAGGGAGGGTATAATTGAGGTATCTGGGCGGTGCATTTCACCTATTCCATTATTTTCTTTCTGGGGTTTCGGGGTTTTGGATTTCGGGCTGAGCATTTACAAGAATCCAGGAGTTTTGATTTTGGTGCCCAGGAATCTGGGAAATGATGGTTAAATTGTCATTTCTCAACGTTTTCCAAACTATATTAAGCATTACAAATCCAAAAACCAATTTCTAAACGACACTCCACCTGGTCCACCTATGCGCTGTGTTTATTTTTAGCAAAAGTGCGCGGGAGTCGGTCAAATTGCTCCAAATCGCTTTAAAATCAATTTTTCGCTAGAATTTTAATTTTTTTTCTACAAATACCATTCCCAAGTCCGAATCACACTGTTTTTTTTTGGGTTTTTGGTGTTTTGGGTTGAGAAAATCTTGAGGAATTTGATTTTGGTGCTGCTAGTGTGTATATGGTACTGCCAGGGCTCTTTTGGTGCTGCCAAAGCTACTTCTAATCCTCAAAAACCAGCAAAATTGGCAACGTGAGCCATAGCGAAATTAGTGAATAATTCAGGCGAATTTCGTCCTTTTTCCTTTTCCACCTCGCTTTTTGTTTTGTCCTTTTCCATTTTTTCTCCCAGATTTTCATTTTCTTGTCCCCTATTGTTTCTTTTTGGTCAGTCCGATCATTTTTATTATACTTTTGTCGTGGAATTTGTCATATATGCTTCGTCAACTTTTCTCACACATTTTCTCACGTTTTCCCTGATTGCTTTTCGCAATTTTCACGTTTTCTAGCTAGACGTCTCGATTTGGAGCTGCTGTGCACTATTGGAGCAAATATTAAGAACTTTTGAGGTAAAATTGTCACTTTCACCTTGTAAAACTCAAAAAAATGGGAAAAATTCGAATAGCAGCGAAAAAAAAGTGTAGTTTGTAGTGTCCAAAACTTCAATCGGTTATATCTCGGGAGTGATAAGAGATAACGGAAAGTTGACAACTAATAAAATGTATTTTTTTACGTGTTTTATAACTTTGTGCTAAAAAAATTTGCAAAAAAAAATTTTTTTTTTGGAATTTTTTTTTGAAATTTTTCGAAATTTTTTTTTTTTTGAAAATGACGATGTACCATGTTTTTAAGCATCCAAAACTTGCCAAGACACATTTTCCATAATTTCAGACCCTCTAAAACCAAAAAATGGCAGGTTTATACCTGCCACTTACCAACCTAATCCTGGCTGCAAATCATCTCAGCGTCAATTTGACACTTGAAGGTTAGTTTATTTATTGATTTTCATTTTTTTTTAAATTTATTTTTTAAAATGTACAAAACTACAAGTCAGTCCCTCAAAAAGTCAGTCCCCCCCTTGAATTTTTTTTTTCAAAATTTTTTCTTTTTTTTCTTCGCATCCAAAAATGTTTCAAATAATCGTCTTGGAAGCAGTCCCAAGTGTACCATCTATTCAAAACTTCATTATTCCGTCAAAGAATGCACCAGAACAGACCTCCTATCCGGTCTCAGGGGACGCGTCTCGTTCACACTCGTAATAGCCTTTATAAATGGGGAAATGATGGTTAAATTGACATTTCCGTTATGTTTCAACGTTATCCAAACTATATTAACAATTACAAATCCAAAAACCAACTTCTAAACGACACTCCACCTGGTCCACCTATGCACTATGTTTAGCAAAAGTGCGCGGGAGTTGGTCAAACTGCTCCAAATCGCTCTAAAATCAATTTTTCAACTGCATTTTTTCGCAAAATCCATTCCCAAGCCCGAATCACACTGCTTAGCGCCCTAAAACAATCCGATTCCGTCTCAAATTTCACCTTCTTCCCCAGCCGATCCCTTTGCACCGCTTCGTATCGCATTTCTCTTCCCACCCACTTATTATTACCCTTTATACCACTTCAAGTGCACATTTTCTTACCCTTTTGAGAAAAAATTTCAATTTTTTAACACTTTACATTAGCTGATTACTTTTTGGCTGCCAAAATCCAAAATCGAGAGAAATAGCCAATTTCGGAAATGCGGATTTTGGAGGGGGAAAACCGGTAATTAAATATTTCCGTTTTGTTTTGGTTTTCGTAGCAATTTCCGATATTTGGAGGGCGGAGAATTGGAAATTTATACTTTTCAGTGTCTATTGATGTCATTTTGGCAGTCCCAAAGTTTGTAGTTTGTAGTCTGAGCAGCTATGAAAATTTTTTGTTCAGCAGCACCGAAAACGCCATGGCAGCAACAAAATTTCACTGCTAGAGGTTCCTTAGTGCTGCCAGGGTCCATATGGTACTGCCAGGTGGCTTTTGGTGCTGCCAGATAGGTTTTGGAGCTGCCAGGGCCTATATGGTACTGCTGGATGCGTTTTCATGCTGCTAGGACGCTTATGGTACTGCCAAGAGTCCTTGGTGCTGCCAACCCGAATTTAGCTCGGCTCAAACTACAAACTACACTTTTTCTAGCTGCTTATCCAAATTTTCACGTTCTTGCCCGATTTTCCTCTATTTTCAATGCTCTAATGTCTATTTTGACAATTCCCGCTCCCCCAAAACAATCATTTGTCACTAGGACGAGGGGCATCTCATTTTCTCTGCCTCTCTCTCTCTCTCTCAGTTTCTGGCAATTTCGCATATCAAGATTACTAAAAGTGAGACGAGAAGTACTTGTTCCATCCCTTTTCGCTCTCACTCACTCACTTCTTATTCCCAAATGATCATCATCATCACCATCACTCAAAAATCCTTGCCTTCCTCTCTTTTCCCCCCTCATTTTCCAAAGAAGAAGACGTCATTTATCACTTTTGCCAAATTTCCAAGTTATGGGACCTTTGGGTCGCATTTTGGAGGAAATTTCGGGGTGATGCACCATGTTTTGCATAATTTTACGATAATGTACATGTTTCGCGGTTGTTTTGGCATTTTTGGGAGATGAGCGCAGTACCATGAAGGCCTGGTGGTAGCAGAGAGTTGCTGGCAGTACCATATAGCCCTAGCAGTACCATACGAGCCTTGGCAGTACCATAAACGCCTTTCGCAGCACCCAAACTTGCCCCTCTCATATCTCAAGAACGATGCACATTATCGAAAAGTTGTTAACTGATAAAATGATCAAAAAGCAATTTTCTAAGTGACTATCACACCCACAATCCTTGAAAAATTCCCAAAATCCTGAAAATCTAAGTTTTCCGTCCCTTCCTCCTCCCCACCGACATCTCCCACTCATTTCCGGCCAATTGGAGTAAAGTGAAATTGGAATTGTTGTGAATGGAGTAGAATAGAATTAGAATGCCAATTGACATCACATCGCAAATTTTCCCTCTATTTTCCAGTGTTTTGTGCAAAAATTGAGCCCAAGACAATTAATTGGTGCGCTCTCGGTGGCGGTTCTTCTTTAGTCCTATTCCTGTTCCAGACAAACGTCGTTTTCCTATTTCTATTTTCATTTTGTTTTACTCTTCCACTTCATTTCTGTTTTAATCCATGATACATGTCAAAACGTGTTTTTTTGGATGTTTTAAGTGAAATTTTCATGAAAAACGAAAAAATTGGCAGCGCCAAAAAATGGCCGATTTTCAAGTGGAAATTTTTTATTTTTTGGAATTTTTCCAAAATTTGCGAATACAGCAAATCGATGGGAAATTGTCTGCTGATTATTTTTGTAGTTGACAATTTTTTGATAGCTGTCACGGTTTTTGAGTTATTATCGATTTTCTGACGTCTACCACAAAATTTTGAACTTTTTGATTTCTGAAGTTTCAAAACCAATTTTTCTCAATTTTTCAAAATTTTCCAAATTATTTCAGTTTAGCAAATCGATGGAAAATTATCTCTAAAACATTTTTGTAGTTGACCATTTTTCTCTATCTCTCACGGTTTTCGAGTTATTATCGATTTTCTCCCATCCACCAAACCTTTAGACTACAAACTACAAGATTTATGGCGCATTAACTTTGACGTGGATTTTCGACCCAAATTAATTTTTTCTAAAAAATTTGAATATAGCAAATCGATAGGAAATTGCCTGCTGATTGTTTTTCTAATTGAGAATTTTTCTCTATCTCTCACGGTTTTCGAGTTATTATCGATTTTCTCACGGTGCACACTACAGACTACACATTTTCAAGGCCAAACTCAATTTTCTCATATTCGCATTATTTTTTTTTGCTATTTCTTGCTAATTTTTGCTATTTCTCTCTTTGAAACTTCAGAACATCCTCTAAGCCCCGCCCCTTCTCCAAAAAGTGTGATATAATATTCTTCCGCTCCACACAGCCACAAAAAGCCGCCGTCCGTCCGTCTCTCTCGCCCTATTTCAATATTCGCCCATCTTTCTCTCTCCTTTTTCCCACTTCCAACAAGTTCATCGGGGCGTAACCAACTCTTCAGAAGGAAGGCGTCGACGACGATGGAAATATGGAAGGCAGCGAAGGCACCTATTCCATTTTCATAGGATGCATTTGGATATATCTTCCAAATTTTTTCCCTTTTTCTGGAGTTTTTGTAGTTTTGGAAGGGAAAACATGCTTAGAAACCTAGAAACTCTAGGAAATCAGCTTTAGAGCGGGGTTTCCAGGTTTCAAAAGTTTAGTTGATGCATCATGTTAGCCCCTAACTTCACCTTAAGGTCAGAAACCTCAAAATTAATGAAATTTTCATGATTTTCAAGCAATTTTCCATAGATTTTGATGGATTCCAATGGATTCCAATGGATTCCAATAGAGCGCACTTTCCCAACTTCCAAAAATTTAGTCGATGCACCATGTTAGGCCTTAACTTGACCTTATGGCCGGAAACCTCAAAATTGATGAAATTTTCATGATTTTTTCATAACTTTCAAACATTTCCGATAGATTTTGACGGATTCTAATGGATTCCGATGAATTCTAATAAAACGCACTTTCCCAACTTCCAAAAGTTTACGAGATGCACCATGTTAGGCCCTAACTTGACATTACCGACCTTAAGGTCAGAAACCTCAAAATTGATGAATTTTTCATAATTTCCACGTAATTTTCACTTAGTTTTTACCAATTTTGATGGATTTTAATGGATTTTCGTAGATTCTGATGAAGCGCACTTCCCCAAGTCCCGAAAATTTAGTTGATGCACCATGTTAGGCCCTAACTTGACCTTATGGCCAGAAACCTCAAAATCGGTGAATTTTTCATGATTTTCACATAATTTTCACTCATTTTCTACAGATTCTGACGGATTCCAATGGATTCCAATGGATTCCAATAGAACGCACTTTCCCAACCTCCAAAAGTTTAGTAGATGCACCATGTTAGGCCTAAACTTGACTTTTCCGACCTTAAGGTCAGAAACCTTAAAATTGATGAATTTTTCATAATTTTCACGCATTTTTTACCTAGTTTTTACAAATTCTGATGGATTTCAATGAATTCTAACAAAGCACACTTCTCCAACTTCCAGAAGTTGACTAGATGCACCATGTTAGACCTTGACTTGACCTTAAGGTCAGAAACCTCAAAATTGATGAATTCTTCATGATTTTCACGCATTTTTTCCATAGTTACCACTAATTTTTCATAGATTCCACTAGGTTCTAATAGAGCGCACTTTCGCAACCTCCATAGCCACCGCAAAGAAGTCAAATTTTCCAGGGTCATTATCATAAATAATTGCCCCCGCGTGGAATTGGGCAAGGGCCAAGGGGGAGGGGGAAAGAATAATAATTGTTGACATTGGTTCATTCAGCCCAGAGACCACAGAGTCAAATTATGTAGACAGGCCCCCCCTTGGAATGCTCCAAGGGGTCGAGGGGGGAGGAGGAGGGGGGAGGGGCGGAGCCCATGTGTTTCCGGTCGAAAGATTGAGAGAAACTTGTCACGAAACGAGTCGCCGGGCTGTCTACCCCCAAATTGTCACTATTCACAGGGAAATCATTGATTCTTAGTCGTTTTTTTTTCACTTTTGACGATGCTCCGCTGATTCCGATGGATTTTGAAGGATTTTTGGCGGGAAATTCAAATTTTTCACTTTTTACACTTGATTCTCAATTCCAAATCCCATTTTTATCCAATTTTCACATCCCCTCTCTCGAAAATGTGCGAAATAAAAAGAAATATGGTGCTTTTATTCGAATTGAAAACGAAAACGAAGGCGAGAAGAGGAGGAACTCTCTGCCGGCCGACGCTCACCCAGGATTATTTGATGGCCTCCGTATGTCACTTTTTCTTGGGTTTTGTGGAGGAGGAGCCCGGAAAATGCAAAATTTTGTGTGCAAGTGTCCGGGTTTTACGTTTTTTTGAGGAGAAATGGGGAACATTTGCGAGTTTGCAAGTTTGGGCTTTCTCGCAGTACCATATGGCTTCCTGGCAGCACCATGTGTGTCCTGGCAGGTACCATGAAGCTATCAATCGCTTTGGAGAGTTAAAAACTCTTTGATAACCCCAAAACCATTCCCTAGCAGTACCATAGCACCCTAGAAACCCAAATATGCTGTCTCTGGCAGTACCATGTGGCTCCCAGCAGCCCTAACAAGCTCCTGGTAGTACCATAAAGCTACCAAACGCTATGGCAGCTCCAGCAGTCCCAAATCTTTGCTAGAGTACCATGTGGCTCCTGTCAGCACTAAGAGCTTCTCAGATGGCTGAAAATGGCCCTGACAGCCCTAAAAGGAGCCGATCAGCCTCAAAAACGTTCTAGCAGATGAAAAAATGTCATCTCAGCACAAAAAGCGTTCTAGAAGCTCCAAAATTGACCTACCAGCCACAAAAAATTCAATGGCAGCCCCAATAGCATCGCTCAGTAGCCCAAACAGTGTTCCGGCAGTACCATGAAGCTACAAAACGCTCTGGCAGCCCAAAATTGATCTGACAGCCCCTATAACACCACTCACCAGCCCGACCGCTCAAGCAGCGTTCCGGCAGTACCATGCCGCTTCTGACAGCCCCAAAACCACCCCGTCACCTCACCTTCACAAATCTTCTCCCTCCTCCCAATATTCCGCAAAAAGTTCAAGTGAAAGTGTCGTTTATGCGCTTCTTCTCGGCGGCGGGGACATGTCAGTCAGTTGTCTCTTCTATATGCCCCCTTCCCCTTATAAATCATGTGTCACTAAACGGGGGGCTCGTCGCACTAGCCTTCTTCCTCAAGTTCATCGTCCCAAAAACAGACACTTTACGACTTTTATCCACTAATTTCAAAGTATAGGGGTTCTTGGAAAAGTATGTATCTTTGACCTTTCTCTCTGTTCTGTCACTTTTTCTCTGCGTACATATCTCTGCTTTTTTTGACATGGAAC
>LR572725.1:0-11311 GCA_900536345.3 Caenorhabditis sp. 39 LS-2015 | reverse complement strand
CTGCACTCTCAGAAACGTCCGCCGCTTGCCAGCGGCGGACGTTTTTCAGCGCGCGGCAATCTGCTTCGTGTTGCAGCAACTGGCCGAAAATTACCTGAGTACAGCGCGCGAATAATTGGCGCCTGCACGAGAGATAGTTTAGGTTAACGTTCACAAAACCATCACAACACCTTATTGCAGAATCACGTCTAGAAATTCTTCCCTAGAATTGAGTTCAGCTGATAACGTGACCTCTTCTCATAGATAACAATCTCTCAAAACTGGTATAAAAGGCGAAGAAAATCCGTCAGTATCAGTTCCAAATCCGAATCAATACTCCGCTCTGATCGCTACTCCTACGTGTCAAGAAAATCGGAAACTTGAAGAATCAAGTATGCAGATCTTCTTGGCCATCGCCCTTCTCTTCACCGTCTTTGGTATGGCAGGATCAATCTGATCTTGACTGTCTTCGTTGATTTCAGTGTCGTCTCAAACCCAGGATGCAAATGTTCGTGCCAAGCTGGTAAAATCTGTCAACCAACTCAAATCTGAAGTCGCAAAAGGATTGGGATTTCCATTCGTTCCCGTTGAATGGGACGATGGATTGGCTAAGATTGTGCAACAAGCTCCAGACGATTGCGTTAAGATAGAACACGGAAAAGATCATCGCGTGTTTTTGCTTAATGGCGACGAGAATGGAAAGAAACTGATGAGATTCCAAAGCAACGTTATGAAAAATGTCAAAAATGTTCAAGGTCTACAAAGTAGCTTAGCCAAAACAAATTCGCCAGTCCAGCTGCTAAATCCGATCCAAACCAAAATTGCATGTGCCGGCAAAACATGCAAGGGAGATGTCGATCAGGGAATTGCCAAAGCAGCAGGAATGTCTGGAACTCGCATTGCATTCCGAACAATTTGTGCCGTTGGACCATTGTAAGTGGATAGTTTTTGAAGTGAGCAACAGTTGAGCAATTTTCAGTGAGTTTTGGGAAACGGCAACTGTGGAAAAGATCATCAAGAGCAACAACCAATCGAACCAAAAAACCACCATATCACCAAATTCTGCAATAGGAAACAGCAAGGAAACAGAAGAAACCATCTTTGAAAATATCGAAGCTCCACAAGGACCATCCGCAACCTCGGCCTCTGACGTCTCTTCGGCCGCCAAGAATACCAGACTCGCTTCTTGCATCAATGCCATCCTACTTGCTCTTTTTTTGATTATCAACTTGTTTTTGTAAAGTGCGCTTCTGAAATGAAATGAATGGTTTTGAGCTTTTAATCTGTAATCATGTCAAAGACTTAAATTACGGATCAACCTCACCGTTTTCTTTACACTTTTGATGTTTGTTTATGTCCAAATCTCCATAAGCGCTTGCCTTCTTTCACACTTTTCCACCTCTGCTCGTGGCGAGACTCAAACCTTACAAGGTTCAAGCAAAGTGTAGTTCCGTTGCAGTTATTACTTCACAACAGTTTGCTCATTCATATCTTCTAGAACTTTACTCGAAATTTTCAAAAAGTGATAAGCAGCTGAAAACGTGACCTCCAAAATAGATAATGATCTTGAAAAATGTTGGTATATAAAGAGGCAGAATCAGTGACAAAGTCAGTTTTAGTTTTCACAAAGCAACAACTTCCGATCGGATGAAAACGAAACTGCTGCTCGGTATCACGGGCCTTCTCTTCATCTGCGGTATGGCTCAATTCGGTGGAATCGTTCAAAAGGTTTCAATTTTTCAGCGCACTTCAAAATTGAAGCCAAAGCTAATGAGACTTCGTTGGAAGGTTATATGTGGTCTATAAACCTACACAGAAAGTATTGGAATTGGGGAAAAGGACTAAGTGAGCCGGTGGACTTGATTTGGAGCGAAGATTTGGTCACCAAGGCTAAAGGTGTTACGGGAAGCTGTGATGAACGTAAAGGTGGACCCAACCATCTTGTTTTTATGCACATTGGCGATGATGACGCAAAACTAGAAAGCTATCGCGAAAAACAGTTGAATGAAATGTTGGCTTCAACATCGGATACCGACGAGCGATTGAAAATCCTCCATGATCATTTGGCACATTCCCTGAGTAGACTTGAACATCAAGTGTTCAACCCAGCTCAGAAGTTTATCGGATGTGCCGCCAACCCTTGCACAGGACAAGTTTCTCCGGAAGTGGCGGAGAAGGCTGGGATGGCAACAAACACGTACTCATTCAAAGAACTGTGCCTCTTGGGACCAGCGTAAGATTGTTACAAGGCTTGAATTCTTTTTTTTTTGACACTATGAGTTTTTCAGAGGCGAATTCCCCAAGGCAGTTGTACAAGCGTACTTGGAGTTGCTTGACGAACAAAGAATTGAAAAAGAACAGAGGAACAGTAATCGGCCGAACACTGTTACACCGAAAAGCGCCAACGGTCCTGACAAGGAACCAGAGAAGGAATCGAAAACTCCCGAGGCGAAGATAACTGAATTGAAAACTTCGGCTCCGCAAGCCGAGGCTCAGAAAAGTGTGCAAACTGCATCTTCCGCTAGTGTCAGTGCCCTTCAACTCACTTTCTTGATAGTTTCGATTATCAATTTTTTCTTGTAGATTTGTGAGGTTCTATCGATAAAGGTTATTTTCTTAATTTCTCCATACTAAACCCGAGACGTTCAATCTCCAGTTTCCAAACTATCAAATTCCGATTCTCAAGCTGACTTATCGATTTTTTGAAAGCAGTAGGGGTAAGGGTAAAGGGTAAAGTCGATCAGTTCTTCAAGTGTTGGACACTTGCTGACCACGGATTTCAAGTTCTGAAGACACTTGGTGGTGATATCCGTATTTGGCCTAATTTAAGTCACGTCCGGGCCAGGGATAGTGACCGATACCCTTTCGTAGACGGATCCACTACTCATTTGAGGATGAGTGAACCTGGGGGTTGAGGCGAGGAATCGAACTCGCGGCCTCTCGACTGCCAGCGGCCACCTTAACTTCAGGACGTTAATAATTTTCTCTGTGAGCTTGAATTGTTAAACGTGACCTTCTCAAATAGATAACAATCTTGAAATCAAAAAATTGTAATCTCACTGTCAGAATGACGAGTTATTGATTGATTGATAAAGTCAGTACCACCTGAGTTTTCACAAAACAACAACTTCAATTGTTCGATCGATGATGAAGCTAATTCTAGGCATCAGTGCATTTTTGTCTATATGCGGTGGTAAGGTTCCTTACAACTGAATCTACGATTTGAGACTTCAATTTTCAGCGCAATTAAATGTCGAAATAGAGACAGCATCCAATGTTCATTCGTTGCTGCCTCAGATCAACGCGGAGAGGTTGATATTTTTGAAAGGAGTGGGACTGCCAAAATTTGCGAATTTGGTGAGCCAACTGATTGAAATGTTCTGCAAAGACCTTGTTTTCAGACCTGGGACACACGCTTAGCTATACTTGCAAACGCTGAGAACATTTCAAAGATCTGCAACCGGTTCAAAGGTGGTTACTCCAACTTGGCGTTTTACTACGACGGAGGCGATGAGAATGCCAAGAAACTCGAGCACTACACCGACAAGCATCGCGAGAAATTGTTGAATGGGCTTGGTCAGAAAACAAGAAGTGAAAAACTGGCTATCCTCGGGAAATTGTTATCTGAAACAACAAGGATGACACAACTGTTTAACCCAACTCAAAGGGTTTTGGGCTGTGCAGATGTCGCTTGCACAGGGTACATCTCACCGGAAATCGCGAACAAGGCAGGGATGTCGGGGGACATGTACGAGTACAAGGTTCTTTGCTTTGTTGGACCCCAGTAAGAGCACTGGTTTAGCGCACACTTTGTTCGACTTTTCAGTTCCAAGTGGCACCCAGTATCGGTGGAAATACTTTTGGATGATTTTGAGTCGAAGAAGAGTTGGAAGGGGTTTAGGGAAGTTGAGAAGGAGGATGATGGGGATGACTCGAAGATGGGCGTTCAAAATTCAACGGCAGATGCTAAAAACTCAACATCAGAGGCTCAAAATGGTACCCAACTTCGATTTTCCGCTAGTGCCCTTCTACTCGCTTTCCTAATGGTTCTGATTATCAATATCAATCATTTCTTGTAAACTAATCCAATCTTGATGATAAATGTATTCTAGCAAGTTGTTCTTGAACTGGACTGACAGTCTTTCGATTTCTGACGGAGTCTCACCTTCAGGTTCCGGTTCCTCTCACACTTGGAAAAAATGAATTGTAGGGTGGCTCCTCCACTGTTAATATGGCCCAACCTCTGGATCATGATGAATAGAATTGAGATTTTACGTTTTTCTTACTCGCCAGAGAATTCTGAATCGATTGATACCCATATTGCATGGGATTCGGAACATTTTGATTTTTTCCGCGTGGTCTTCCGCGCGGAAGACCACGCGGTAGGTACGCGGAAACAAACTTTTTTGGTCAAACCAAGCACTGCGAATTAGAAAATCACAGTGGTACCATGTCAACTTGCCGTTTTTGCACAGTTCTTAACTCAAAAAAATTGGAAAAACAGCTACAACGTGACCTTCTCAAATAGATAACGATCTTGAAAAACCATGATATAAAAGGCGAAAGAATCAGTGATAAAGTCAGTTTTGGTCTTCACGAAGCTGCAAATTTCGATGAAGATGAATATGCTCCTTGCCTTCACGGTCTTCTTCTCCATCTGCTGTATGATGATTCAATCGGGGTCCTCAGGAAACCTGAAGACATCGTCCGAGGTTCGATCAGCACTGTCTAAAATAAACGTCGCTAGAAAAGCTCTATGCAAAGAAGGGGGACTGCCGGAGCCAGCAGATTTGGTGAGCGAGGTTAAGTTTTAATTGAAGAAAACAAAGTTTTAAAGACTTGGGACGACCAGCTGGCTTCAATTGCTAAAACTGCTTCGGGGATGTGTTGGGAGCGGAAACATGGACCTAAGGGTGGATCCAGCTTGGTTTATATGGACGGAGATGATGACAATGCAAAGAAAATGTTAGAACTCAACGAGAAGCTTCTTAAGGAATCATTAAATAACCCTGGGAATCGTGATGACCGGATAGATGTCCTCAGGCACCATTTATATGATGATACTTCATACATGCAACTCTTTAATCCAAATCAAACGGCCATTGGTTGTGATGATAACCCTTGCACAGAACAAGTTTCAGCCAAGCATGCCGAACAAGCGGGAATGTCAGGAAATACGTACAAATACACAGTGTATTGCATTTTGGGACATGGGTAAGTGGTATTACACGTTTCACGGCAAGGTAGCCCAAGGGAAGAGAAATTTTAAGTTAGGCCACTCACGTGTAAAAATGTAAATTTACGTGAGTGGCCTAACTTTTACGTTGAGTCAAATTTCTCTTCCCTTGGGCTACCTTGCCGTGAAACGTGTAATATTTTGTAAATAAATTTGGAATTTTCATAAAAATTTTCAGAAACCAGTGGTCAAAGGAGGTGGCGCAAGCAATTTTGAACAAAATGGACTCGAACAAAAACGGGAAGAATGCAAATGGAGGTTTACTACCCTTTGATATCGCTGAAAAACAAGAATCAAAAGCGGACGCTCAGAAAAGTTCCCGGCTCGCTTCATCTGTCAGTGCCCTTCTACTCGCTTTTCTGATGGTTCCTATCATGAATATTTTTTTGTAAATGTGCCTGATCTTGTGAATAAATGTTTTTTACTATCAGAATCCCCCTCTTTCTCTTCTCTGTTTGAGCATGTTTGAGCTTTGAGTTTGAGCAAAATAAAATGAAAAAAATTTGAAGATATTTACTTCATTTCATACATAAATTGGACATAAATCAATTTATTAACTTTGTGGCAATTTTTTTACAATTAATTTACAACAGCCTTCTGATCAGTTTAACCGGGATTCCATGAGACGGCTTGGTGACCACTTCGAAACTTGGCTTTGTTCCAGAAAACCCGAGCGTCGGTTCGATTCGGAAGTTCTTCAAGATGTGGACAAGCATGACTTTCTCATTCAACTGCGAGAACTTTTGTCCGATACAGTTCCTAAGTCCAGCGGAGAACGGAATGTAGTCGTATGCATTCCTCTTGGAAATCTGGTCTGGTAGGAAACGATCGGGGTCGAACTTCAGCGGGTTCTTGAAGACGTGCGAGTTGCTGTGGAGAACTAGTGGGGAGATGGCGACGTTTGCGCCAGATGGAATGGAGATTCCGTCTGAAAAGGAAGGTATTCTATATTGTAAGAAGTAAGAAGGTTTCATTCTTATATTATGATCAACCTACCAAGTTCCATATCTTCTCTCAATTTCCTCTGAATTAATGGAACCGGAGCGATGATTCTTTTCGACTCCTTGAGCACTCTCTCGGTGTACTCCAACTTGGCGATTCCCTCCGAAGTCACGTCTTCATTCGGGTCTTCCCCAAAGATACTGACCAACTCCTGGTACACCTTCTCCTGCACATCCGGATTATGTGCAAGATTCCAGCAAACCCACGACAGAGAAGCAGTAGTTGTATCGTGTCCGGCGAACATGAAAGTGTCCACCTCCGCTCGGATGTCCTCTTCTGTCAACTCGTTCGATTCCTTGCTGCTCAACAGAATATCCAAAAAGTTCATCTTCCTCTTCACAGTTTCCTTCTCAACTTCTCCAGATGCAATCGCTGCTCTCCTCTCCGCAATCACGTCATTCGTGAACTTTTTCAGTGTGTACAAGTAGTCGTCTTTTTGTTTTTTGTACCCGAGAGCCCAGAAAAAGAAGTCGCTTTGCAGCAGTGCACTCATTGCGTAGATAACCTGAGTTTCATTTGTTATTCGTCTTTTGAATTATGACGTTGGAGTTCCGTCAAGCAGCTAAATGACAAGGTGCGACAGAGTGAGAGCGCGGTTGGAGACGCAGACATAAAGAGACGCTGATCGACGCGAGGGAAATGATCAAAACCTGCTATTTGAATAGGAAACTCACAGATAACTTGTTAAATCCTTCCACAGCATTTACATACGGATGGTTGTGATTATACTGAGCGTCGACTTTTGTTCCCATTGCTGTCGCACAAATGGTATCGAGAGTGCATCTCTTGATAAACGGGAACATGTCCACTGTTTCCCCCGACTCTGCGCTCGTCTCCAAACATTCAATCATGATCCGTGACTCTGCATTGAACACTTCCAGATACCCTTCCAACTTTGCAAAATGGAAAGTCGGAGTGAGCATCTTGCGATGCGACCTCCATCTTTCTCCGAATCCTTCCGATAGCACACCTCCACCAAGCCAATCGATCAGGAACTTGTAGTCATCGCCTTTGTTCAGCTCAGTGGTTGACTCCAAAGCTTTCTGCATACGAAACAGATTATTAATTTGATTATCGATTATCTCTCACCGCAGCAGTCTTCCCGTTGAGCGGAAAAACCAAAACCTTGCCCAAAATGCGGTACTTCATCAGGTTCTTTCCCTTGTCTCTGAACTCGTCACCAAGGTCTCGCAGCATGGTAGAGATCTCTGTATTAATAACTGGTCAATTTGGGGGGACAGAAAACCGTTAACAATGAGATTGACAAGGTTTAAACCTGCAGTGTTTTTCCCTCTGAACAGGTCGGCGTTTCCGAAAATCGGATTTGTAGGTGGTCCGGGGATCTGGAACATACTTTTATACATTCATATCATACCCATAGAAACAGGTACCTTCTCATCATACTTTCTGAACTTTAGGATCTCTTTAATCGTCTTCCAGTATGTGAGAATGAAGGAGAGTAGAATAAGTAGAAGGATCGGTAGGAAGAGAGCCATCTCTCTTGATCTCACAATCAGAATCTCGATTTTCCTTCCTTTTATATCAGAGATCGCGAAGTCACATCAACTACAACTACACACGAGGGTTCCGTGTTTGCCGAGAGACGCCGACAAGTGTAGTGGGTTGTATTCTGATGGCAAACAGAACATGATCATTTGGGAAGACTCTACCCATTGAAAATTGGTCAGTTATCGGTTGTCAACTGGTCTGATAGGGCCTAGAGATATTTTTATGGTACTAGCTTGGAATAAAGATGGTAAGTAACATGCAGACAGTATTCTCATAGTAATTTGAGGTGATCAAACAAAATTATAACATCCCACAATCTGACTTGTGAGCATTTGAAATACGTGCCCTTGCCTAAATTTTGACGATTTTTGATGAGCGTGACCCTCTCAAACAGATAAGGATCTGGAACAAAAGTTGGTATAAAAGGAGGAAGAATCAGTGATAAAATCAGTTTCAATCTTCACGAAGCCACCACTTTTGATGAACATGAACAAGATCTTGGCCATCGTGGCCCTCGTCACCATCTTTGGTAAGGTCGCTTCACTACGAATCGTATAATTGGATTGGACCACTTTCAGTCGCGTCCCAAGCTCAATCTTCCGATACCGATGCCAAATTTCAAAAGAAGATGAAGAGAATCTTGCCAAAGATCAATGCTTGGAGATCGGAGTTTATTCAACAAGCCGGACGTCCTGCACCTCCTGATCTGGTGAGAAATGGCTTATGACAGATGAGCAGAAGTTTATATTCTACAGAAATGGAATGAGAGTTTGGTCGCTGAGGTTCGAGAACTTGGAAGTGATTGTTCGCAACGAGCCACGCTTAAGAATTGGTTGCTTGGAGAAGATGAGAATTACCAGAAGCTATTCTCTGTGAATATCAAGAGATCGGAAAAACTGAAGAACGATGAGACGATTTCTGTGGTAGTCAACAAAGTTTTTGGAACGAAACTCCTGAATCCGCTTCAAACGTCCATTGGATGCGCTGAAAACCCGTGCGGACTGGGAGTTGACGACCAAATGAAAGCAGAGGGAATATCAGGAATAACAATGATGGTCCCGTTTGCCTGCATGGTCTATCCAGGGTAAGTAAACATTAGATGATCTTTTAGTGATGCAACATGTCATTTTAGAATGGAGTGGGCTAAGGAAGACGGAGTGGCTTTTATGGGCAAGAGAGACCTGATGATCGAGCAGGCGAAAAAAGTGAAACTGATATTTGACGAGAAAGAAGCAGCGTCCTCCTAAAAGCGCCCGAGATCCTACTAAGAGTACCATGATCGCTTCTCCCATTTCTGATGGTTCTGGTCGTCAATTCTCTTCTTTTGTGAACTCGTTGGATTTTGTGAATGAATTATGATTTTGTAGTTGTTTTGGCATAGTCTTCCTCTTAAAGGATGGTTCTGATTAATGAGCTTTTCATTGCCTGCCCGTATCCTTTAACGACGCGACTACCACTACGGCTTACGGCAACCCGCAACTTGGCATTCTACTGGTTATCAGCATGGTGCAGGTTAATGTATGGTAACTGTTGTAAAAATTCAACTAGAATGAATGTTCATTTGTTTTCTTCTCCGTTTCTGGATGGTCAGTGCGACATTTGGAAACCGTAGCTGGTTTCAGAAGAACAAATGTGTTTTGAACGTTGCGTTACGATAAATATCTCAATTCGGAGTAAAATGAAGTTTAACATCTAACTGATACGTGACCTTCTCAAATAGATAACAATCTGGAATAAAGTTGGTATATAAGGAGGGAAATCAGTGATAAAGTCAGTTTTAGTCTTCTCGAAACGACAACTGCTCATGAAGATGAACATGATCCTGGCCATCTTGGCCCTCATCTCCATCTGCGGTAAGGTCTCTTCACTTTGAGTTGTATTATTGGATTGGAACACTTTCAGCCGAATCCCAAGCTCAATCTTCCGATGCCCAATTTCAAGAGAGGATGAAGAGCATCTTGCCAAAGATCAATTCTTGGAGATCGGAGTTTATTCAACAAGCCGGACTTCCTGCACCTCCTGAGCTGGTGAGCAATGGTTTATGACAAATGAGCAGAGGTTTCTACAGAAATGGAATGAGAGTGTGGTCGCTGAGGTTCGAGAACTTGAAAGTGATTGTTCGAAACGAACCTTTGATAAGAATTGGATGTTTGGAGAAGATGAAAATTACAAGAAGCTATTCTCCGCAAATATTAAAGAAATGGAAAAACTGGAGAACAAAGACACGGATAATATTGTATTCCACAAATATTTTGGAACGAAACTCCTGAATCCGCTTCAAACCTCTATTGGATGCGCCGAACACCCGTGCGTACTGGCAGTAGACGATGACATGAAAAGAGAGGGAATATCGGGGGATTCGATGACGATCCCGTTTGCCTGCATGGTCCAACCAGTGTAAGTAAGCATTAGATGAGCTTTCAGTAATACAATTGAACCATTATTTCAGAGTTGAGTGGTCAGCGGAAGGCGGAAAGGCTTATATAGACAAGAAAGACCTGATGATCGAGCAGGCGAAAAAAGTGAAACTGATATTTGAGGAGAAAGAAGCTTTAGAAGACGAACAAGAACCTAAAACGGAAGAACATTCTGAAAAACCTCAAGGACGTCCTTCGGAAAGCACCCAAGCTCCAACTAAAAGTACCATGATCGCTTCTCCCATTTGTGCCCGTGGTTTTGTCGCTTTCCTGATGGTTCTGGTCGTCAATTCTCTTGTTTAGTGAACTCGTTGGATTTTGTGAATGAATTATGATTTTGTAGTTGTTTTGTCATAGTCTTTGACGTATGATTCTAACTGCCTAGATTGTCGTTGACTAGAGACCACATGGGCTGCCCGGATCCTTTGATGACGCGACTATTATGCGTTCCCGAAATCGCTAGAGTTGAGATTCAAACGCGGCATTCCGTCCCGGCGCGATTCCTTTTTCTCGGTATTCTACTGGTTATCAGCATGGCTACAATAGTTAATTAACTGGAATAAAGGTCATGTGCTGTCCTTTTTTTTGGATGAACAGTGACATTTGGGAATCATCGCAACAGCAAATGTTTTATGCATGTTCTCTTAAAAAAAAAACAAGGAATGTCACGTTGAAATAAATATCTGGATTTTGAGTAAAAGAAAATTAACCGGCCAGCTGATACGTGACCCCCCTCAAATAGATAGCGATCTCGAGAAAAAAACGTTGGTATAAAAGGAGGAAGAATCAGTGATAAAGTCAGTTTCAGTCTTCACAAAGCGACAACCTGCTGGTGAAGATGAAAATGCTCCTGGGCATCATGGCCCTCGTCTCCATCTTCGGTAAGTCTTATTTGGCAGATTTTTCAACAAGTTTCTATTTTTCAGTGCAAGTCAACGCCCAATTGCAGACAGCAGCCCAGCTTAAAGCGGAGATTGCCCAAGTGAATAATAACAGGAAAATACAATGTCAAAAATGGGGACTGCCGGCACCTGCAGATATGGTGAGCAAGTTTCGATGATATTAAAAGAAAGTTCCGTTTTGTAGACGTGGGACGATCAACTGGCTTCACGTGCTGCAAGTGCTTCGGGAAAGTGTGAGGACCGGATCTCTGGACCCAACCAAATCT
>LR572720.1:0-17893 GCA_900536345.3 Caenorhabditis sp. 39 LS-2015 | reverse complement strand
GATCTGGAAGAGCGGAGCACCCGAAATTTTGTGAATCGCTGTCGGAATTGCATGGTGATCGGCTTCGAGACGCACAGCAGCATCCAGGCGGAGAATGTGGAGTAGACGACGCAGAGGATGTTGTAGAGAAAGTAGAAGACGCGTTTGTTCATCTCCTGGTTGATTTGTAGAGAGTAGACGACGAAGGCAAAGTAGATGAGCTCCACGAGACATACTATGAATGTCATTTTGTCCAGAGAGCTCTCCCGTTTTTGCTTCTCGATGCTATACTTGTTTTGAGCTCCAGCTCCAGCTCCAGCTCCAGTGACGGCTCCAGCTCCAGCTCCAGCTCCAACAGTCTTCTGAAACATCCTTGTAATTCCAAAAACACGCTCCATCGACCTAGGTTACCTTCTTAAACTTGTTGCGAAACATGCAATACGTCAGCAGGTTGTTCATGACAATAGAGAACACAAAGAATAGCTCGAGAAGCGCGGCAAAGTCATAAAACCAGAGATTGTCTTCCTGATCGTCCACAGAGTACCATCTAGGGTAAAAGGTCACCGTCAATCAGGAACTAGGCATACGCTTACCCATCATCCTGAAAGATGTAGATGTACCGTCTAGGTATCAGCAGATACCCGGCCACTAGTAACCCGGAAAGTTGAAAGAACTGCATGACCCAGAGGTATGTCGGTTGACCCAACTGAAATTATTGATCTTTTGAACTCTTGATCTTTTGATCCTCTAATCTTCTCACCTTGCGATAGAGCACCGGCGCACACACCGCACTGACCCTACAGAACGACAGAATGGTCGCAGTGGCTCCCTGAACACATCGTCCTCCATAGGTCACAAAGAAGAACACGGATCCCAGCCAGTCCTCTTGTGCAAGTAGGAACCCTTCAAAGTAGCGTCTGGCGGGGATGATTTGTCCGGTGAAAATGTTGATGGCTGAGAGCATGTCGACTATGATACCGACGAACATCAGGCGGTAGAAGGGACCTGGAAAGTGGCCGTGTTCCTGAGCTAGCTCTCGTAAATCCACAGTATCCTAAGGTAGCTCTCCGTAAATCGACACTATCCTAAGGTAGCTCCCCGTAAATTCACACTATCCTATGCTAGCTCCCCGTAAATCTACAGTATCCTAAGGTAGTTCTTTGTAAATCTACCCTAGCTAGCTCTCCGTAAATCCCCCCCTGGCCAATTCCTACCTCTAAACGTGGTTTTCCGGAACGAAAAAATGATCTGAATCTCCACAAAATAAACCAAAAACGAGAGAATCGAAAATATGAACAACACGACAATGCTGACGATTTCCAAGTGCAAAAACCATTTTGGAAAAGTGGCAATCTCTTCGTGCTGCATTTCGACTAGTATAGCTGGTGAATCTGACCTAAAACAGAGATTTTTGTAAAAAGATATGCGGATGAAGTCATGCAGAAGACCAAGTGAAGCAGCACGTATATCTGAAGAGGAATGTCATGTGATAAGGTCGATGGCAAGCTAGATATGTTTATCAGTGCTTATCAGCAAAGAGTTCAAGAGAACTGACAAGGTGTTTGTCACTTTCCCACGCAACATGGTGCAGAGAAAAGTTGAACTTTTGGTTTGTCATGGGAACGATCAAAGTTCCAACACTGCGACGTTTCGCAACCAGCGTACTTTAGAGCTGCTCAGTTTTGACACCAATCACTTAAAACTGCATATTTCCCAACCGCGACGTTTCGCAACCGTCTCGCTTCCAAGCCGCCTCGCAGTCATTCGAAATCCCTCAAAACCATGGCAATATCTCCGCCGAAAACAAGATGACGTTTATTCAAAAATCAGACTTCAGCGACAAGACATTTATGGGTCGACTCCACAGTGCCTTCCTTCTTCACCTTCACCTTCACCTTCATCCCGGCAGCTTTCCACACGCGTATCCACGTAATCCAAACCAGTATCCAGTAGTGTAATTGCACCTGTAAGCAGGACACGTAATCGATAACCTGGAATCTTATCACATCATACTCACATATTATCATCCACCATGCCATGCTTTGCATCAGTGGTATTCATAATGATCCAAAGTTGGATGCAGTCTTGCATTCGGCCTCCCGTATAAGAATCCGGTTGCCCGGTGGCCCATTGATAACCGCTCTTGTTAACCAGATAGTCATCGGTGAAATTGAACGCGGTGATCCCTTGACACTGGGTTTTATCGGCGTCATCCAACGATGAGCAGTCAGGACTTCTCTCGCCATTGACCCAAACTGCTGTGGTATTGTACCCCTTGGTTTTTAGATTCATTGCAGTGGCTTGATCTAAAAAAAGACCCTGAGCTAGAAAAAAATCTAATTTTCAAATACTGGTGACCCAGAGGCGTTCCTCATTGGACTCCAATCCCGTTAGGGTCGCGTTATACGCCGCACACTTTGCCGTTGCTGCGCGTTGATCCAAAAACGCAGTGGCTTGCACAACGACCTTAATACAGTACTGAACTGTTGGCCGGAAGAAAACCTGCCAGCCAGAGGCGGAATCACAAATTCCAGTGACCGAGTATTGAAACGTCCAGGTGGCCGAGGAAAGAGTCAAGGTGTAGCTCATTTTGAGACCAGGCTGAGTTGGATCCGAGAGTGTGACGGTTTGAGTGGAACTGTTGGCTAGTAGGGAAGGGCAGGTATTAGAGGTTGCCTAAAATGATGGTTGCGAAACGTCATAGCCCATTACCCACTTTAACCGCAATCTTATCTTCCTCCTCATCAGCTCCTGGCAGTTGCTCTGCAGTTTGAACTTTTCCGATACGATAATGATGACAGAAATTGACTGTGCCGTGGGCCATGACACAAAAGACATCCCGATAGCATAACTGGACGCAGGAATCCCAAGAATCCGCGGAAATGGTAATGGGGTCCCAGGCAGAGACGGGTTGGCCATAAGTTACGATCATGGTGTAGTTGATAGAGTTCTGAATGGGATATCTCTAGAACGGTGGGAGATAGCGGAAATTGATCAACTACAAAAATACGCGAAACATCTAGGGCTACAATTTCCTAATTGACAGGATTTTGGTATCTCTCACCGCTACCGAGATACCCCCTACTTACCACAATCCTCATGTAGATCAGCACCACAGCCCACGAACAGAGCATGTTGCCGCTGCAGAATATGAATGAAAATGAGAGCTAGAGCTCGAGCTCCGCTCCCCGATCAAAAACATGTCTATTAAGCTAGCTTTTCCGTCGTGTCTGACCTCAATCCCTATGGAAACTAGCGGAGAAGACCAATAAGACACTTTATAGAACATGAAAAAGGAAAATTAGGCCTTCTTGCCACACGTGTATCCCCTCAATGCATAGTTCTTGCCGTCCGTCGTATATCCACAAGTCTGATCGTCGACCATCCCATGTTTCGTCGAGTTCAGCTGCTTGCTGACCCAAAGTTGGATGCAGTTTTGCATGACTGACGTGATATAGGAGTCTGGTTGACCTTGCTCGAAGAGGTAGCCACTGGCGGAGCGGATGTACGGGTCGTCGAAGGAGAAGGCCTAGGATTGAGTGCGTTGCGTGTCGCGGGGCGGCTTACCTTGATGCCTTGACATGCCACGTCGCCTTTTGAAGTTGGCAATTGACACGTGGATTTTCTAGCTCCAGAAACCCAAATCGCCACGATAGAATAGCTCTTCTCCTGCGACAAGTTGATGGCAACTTGGTCTAAAATTGGCTTGACCTACTAGACAGACAAGCAATTTACTAACTAGTAACCCAATTCCTCTCCTCATTAGTCTCAAAGCCCGCCAGTGTCGCCTGAAGCTTCTCACACCCTTGAATAGCCATAGAACTATTGAAAATCCGGGTGAAGTTCGTTATCACAGTGATACAATATATCGCATTGGGACGGAAGAAAACCTGCCAGCCCTTATCGCAATAGCCGAGGACTAAAAATTCACAGAATATAATAGCTACTATCACTATGGAACCTGAGTAGTTAATGCTCCAAGTCCCGTCTTCACTGGAATACTGAAGCTTGTAACTGATCGATACTCCCTTAGGTAGACTGGAATTCTTAAGGTACACAGTTTGGGACACATCGGACAGCGTATAGGCACATGGTGCAGAGGAGCTTTTGTTACCCTAAAAACCCAAATATTTCTAGGGAAAAGCTCACTAATTTCGGCTTGCCAGTGGCCACCTTAATAGCTATCAAAGACCCATCCTCCGCTGTCAACTTCCTTGCACCATAGACTTTTCGGATCTGGTAATGATGGCAGAATTCGGGTGTCTGATGAGCCATGACACAGTAGGTGTCCAGGTAGCATTTACGGACGCAGGTGTCCCAAGAGGAAGTGTCGATGGGGATTGGGTCCCAGGCAGTGGCAGGTTCTCCGTAGGTTACTACCATTGAGTAATCGGATTGCTAAAGGTCAAAGGATCAAGTGACAAGATCAAAAGATCAACTTACGAAACCCAGTGCTCCTAGTCCTCCTCCTAGTAAACTGTAGTAGGTTATTGCGAAATACATCAAAGCCAGGGGCATTTTAAAAAATGATCATCTCCAACCAGGCTATTTCTGCCTCTTTTCCAAGCCATTTGTACACATGGAGATCTCATTATCCCTAGGCATATATGCCTAGACATCTACGTCCATCCTACAGACGAATCATTGGCCTTTGAAGTCATGACGACGGTCCGCCGCTCGGAAATAATGAGATGCATCTGGCTATATGGTGCAGGGTCTATGTAGAAGCGAGGAACCAGGAATAAGGAGTACCAAGAGTTCAAAACTACTTTATTTATTCTTTAGCAAAAAATCAATAAACTAGCTAACAACATAAGGCATTCCACACGCATATCCACGTATAGCAAACACTGTTCCGTTGGAGTAATTGCATCTGAAAGTTTGACGTCTTCTGAGTCAGATGACGTGGCTCACGTGGAATCATCGACTTTGCCGTGTTTCTCATCGGCGGTATTCTTCATGACCCAAACCTGAATGCAGTTTTGCATAATGCCGGTGCTATACGAATCCGGTTGGCCTGGGACGAACTGGTAGCCCATTTTGTACTGGAGATAGGTGTCGGAGAAGGTGAACGCCTGGAATGGGTTGGATATGCCTGGAATATGGATTTACAAAATTGGGAAAGGAAACTCACATTCAACCCTTGACATGCTACCTGCCCGCCAACGTTCGTATGATTACAGGGTCCTTTGCGCATTCCGGATATCCAAACCGCAGTGTTGGCATACACTTTTTCGTTGCCAAGGCGAAGGTAGACTTGGTCTGAAGCTCAGATACTAGGAGCCTAAAAAAAACTACCAGGAAACTCACTAGTGACCCAAACCCTTTCCGCGTCAGTCTCCAGACCCGCCAGCGTCGCTCCCATTGCTGCACACCTCTGGATAGCTGTTGGGTTGTTGAAGGACGTGGTGAAGTCGGTGTTGACGCTGATGCAGTATATAGTGGTGGAACGGAAGAATGCCTGCCAGCCGGTTGGGCAGTAGCCGGTTACTGAAACGTGGGGGTAAGGATTAGGCAAGGCTTGGGCAAGGCCTTACAAGAATAGGTAAACTTAAAGTCATCCCCATCCAGTGTCAATTGGTAACTTGTACTCAACTTTGGCAAGCTGGAATTCTTGATGTAAACCGTCTGCGAAACAACTGTCAGCTCGGTTTGACAAGCCGCATTGGCAGTTTTGTTGGCCTACAATTCCTTGTCTTCACAACGGATCTATCACCCTTTCCAGACCTTAATAGCCAACAACGAGTCATCAGCCGATGTCAATCTCTTCGCACTATTCACCTTCCCGACGGCATAATGACGGCAGAATTGCGGTGTCTGATGAGCGACGATACAATAGGTGTCTAGGTAGCATAATCGGACACAGGTATCCCAGGAGGAAGTGTCGATGGGGATTGGATCCCAGGAATCGGTAGGCTCACCGTATGTCACTAGCATTGAGTACTCCGGGTTCTTAAAGGTCAAAGGATCAGATTTAGAGAGGCGGTTACTTACATATGCCAATACCTTCAGATTTAGATCCTTAAGGATAAAAGAAAGGGAAACTGCAAATAGCAAGCCATAGAGCATTTTTGGACTAACCGACTTTGGAGGGGGGCAGACTACAAGCTGCGAAACGAAGCGCCGAGGGAGGTAGGGTAGACATGGAGATTTTGCGGAAGAATGAATGAGACGAGGCAAAAGATCGGTTTGCAAGAAATAAAACACTTCATTCAGCAACAAAAACGATCAACTTATAGGTTATAGCCATAGAGCTTTGCCGCACGCAAATCCTCGTATTCCGTAATCCGTACCGCCTTTCGATGGGCAACTGAAACCTCTCTGTTTTTTTGTCCAAAATCTTGTCAGACATACTTCTGATCATCCAAAAACCCATGCCTTGGGTCCGAGGTGTTCTTGGCGGCCCAGAGTTGAATGCAGTTTTGCATTATGCCAGTGGCATAGGAATCCGGTTGACCTGGAGCCCATTGGTAGCCACTTTTGGCGATGAGATGGATGTCCGAGAATTTGAAGGCCTAAAAAATCGATAATTGATATTTAAGATCTGATGGTAAGAGATGGGGAAACCTACATTGATCCCAAGGCACTCCTCTTTCGCTCCATCAGCAATCCCCCCGCACTCTGATTTCCTGGACCCAGATACCCAAATCGCCAGGGCATTGTACTGGTCATTGAAGGTTCGAGTGGCTAGTTGATCTTAAATTTCACTTTTTTTCTCCAGACCCTACCACCCTAACTTACTAGTGACCCAATTTCGCTCCTCATTCGAATCCAACCCAGCTAGTGTTGCTCCGACTGCGCTACATCTTGTGACCGCAGTAGGATTGTCGAAAAATTTGGTGAAATCTGTGTTGACACTGATGCAGTATATGGAGGTGGGTCGGAAGAAGACTTGGAAGCCGTCGGGGCAATAGCCGGATACTGGAAGGTTTTGGGTAAGAGTTGGGCAAGGATTGGGCAAGAACTTGGCGAGGCTTGGGCTAGGTTCAGGTAAGGTTTGGGCAAAGCTCCCTCTAGGATCGGGTAAGCTTTTGGCAACACTTAAGCCAGGTTTAGACAAGGCTTAGAGAAGGTTTAGGCAAAACAACTTCCCTACCTGTATAACCAAACGTCCACTGCTCTCCAGCCAACGTCAACTGATAATAGATAGTTGCTTGTGGTAAACTCGAGTTCTTAATGTTCACCCTCTGCGAAAACGCTGATAATGTGGAAGCGCAAGCGGCCGATGAGCTCTTGTTTGCCTGAAAATCCCCTTGACACTAAAAATACTTGACCCCTAACAGATTGTCTAAACCTTAATAGCCATCATTGATTGATCCTCGGCGGTCAGTGTCCTTGCCTTGTAGACTTTCCGGATCTGGTAATGATGGCAGAATTGAGGGGTCTGATGCGCCATGACACAAAAGCTGTTCAGGTAGCATTGACGGACACAGGTGTCCCAGGAGGAAGTGTCGATGGGGATTGGATCCCAAGAGTCGGTAGGCTCACCGTAGGTTACTACCATTGAGTAGTCGGATTTCTTAAAGATCAAAAGGTCAAGTCAAGCAGAATGATCAAAAGATCAATGGACTCACAAATGGTACTACGATAGGAACAAGTAGTTGGAATAACCATAGCAAAAAGAGGGGAATAGGCATGAAGGTGATATTGATGTTGATGTTGAATGTGCTATACGTATATGCTAGAATAATAGGAAATAGATAGAGGAGAAGAATGAGCATGCTCCGAACATTTTCCGGTGGTCATGGTGATAGTTCGTTCCCCGAAAAGTCTCATCTTCCGTTCTCGGCGGAGACCAATAGATCCTGAACGGAACGTTTTGGTCTTTCAATTTCAATTCCCCTTTTCCCCGACCAGCAAGCACCATGTCATATACTTTACACTGTAACCGCCCACGCTGTCATGTCCTCAATCAACACCTCACCCCACTCCGATAGATTCATTCCATTCCATTCCATTCCCATCAATGAAAACCTCAACTTTCGCCTTCCTCTTCACCCTGGTTCCATATACCGTCCAGAGTACCATATCCTGCACTTCCCCTGTCATATTCAACTGCCAGACCACCCCATCCCAATGCATCTTGCCCAGTTCTGTTTGCGATGGTCAGACGGATTGCGACAATGACATGGTACATCTGCTCTTCATCACATCACAATGGATAAAGCGAGTACCATTTTCTTTTTTAGGACGAAAAAAACTGCCCGGACGCGTCACTCTGCCCCATCGGATACTTCCAATGCGACTCTGGATCCTGCCTTGAAGATCACTACCGATGCAATGGTTCCAGGGACTGCGAAGATGGCTCCGATGAGCGGAACTGTCCAGCCACCCCGGTTCTCGGTCCATCTTGGATTCTACACTGTCCATTTGGGTTTTTTCTATGCGATGAAAAGTGTATGCCCCATGATGCATGGTGCAACGGAACCATGGAATGTTTGGATGGCGGGGATGAGCGAGTCTGCTCGAAAACCTCCTGTGATTCCGGTGACTTTGTGTGCGATAGAAGATGCATGTCTTTGGACGTTTTGTGCGATGGAAATCGGGATTGTGGAGATGGTGCGGATGAGAGAAACTGTGCAAAGTTGTTGGAGAGATTGATGATGACCGGCGGCTCAATGGGGACAGACGCAGTGGTCTTTGTGTTGTGGTTCATTGTATCATTGTACTTTCAATAAAACACATCTATGTAATTGAAATTTGTCTCCACCTCCATGCTCCAATACATAGCAGGATGAATCATTCTATCTAGCTAGAATGCCTTCCTACTTGTCGCTGATCTTCCTTCTCCTTCTCATCTCACACTCAGTGGTGAACGTAAGTAGAAGGAAAAAACTCTTGGAACGTCGGGGTCTCAGGCCTACAACTTCGACGAGGACTTCCAACAAGACTATCCGTGCTTGCCAATGATTCAATTCGACTGTCAAACGACACCCCATAAGTGTATTCCGATTCGGTTTCAATGTGACGGGGCATTGGATTGTGACAATGGAATAGTGAGTATCCACTGGACTGGGGCAAGGCTTAAGTCAGCCGTTCCTAAGCCTAATTCAAATCGAGCCAAGTTCGAACCCTTTCCAGGACGAGAAAAACTGCGGACTCGCTTGTCCCTATGGCTACTTCACCTGCGATTCTGGAGAATGTGTCGAGCAGCGATACACTTGCAACATCATGAATGATTGCCGAGATGGGTCGGATGAACGGAACTGTCCCTCCATAGAAGTGCCCACCACCCCTTCACCAACCCCCTGGGACATCTGCTCCTCGGGTGACTTAGTTTGTGACGGGCGGTGCATTCCAATGGCCTTGGTGTGCGATAAGGAGGTCAATTGTGAGGATGGAGCTGATGAGCTAAACTGTAAGAAGCAGTGTGGACCCGGGGATGTTGTATGCGATGATGGGTGTGTTCCGATGGAAGCGTTGTGTAATAAGACAGTGGAATGCAAAGGTGGATGGGATGAGAAGCACTGCACCATGTTGAAGGAGAGATTGAATTCTGGATTTGGTTCTAGCGCTGGAGTCTTAAGAGTCTTAAGCGTTCTGCTGATAAGTTTTATTATGTAGTAGTATCAATAAAATCAATAAAACTTGGCGGTCTTTGTAACATCACCGGGCCAAACTTTCTTTTCATTAGTCTTCATACAAATGATTCTTTGAATGACACCTTGAGCCTCTTTCCGGTACGGTTTATGACTGAAAATCATGGTGCCAGTTGACAATAATCCATGTAACCCAACGACGCAGACAATGGCGTCGCTCAGCCCTGAATTTCATTGGATTATAGGTCCAGTTAAAATCCCTAACTCACCCTCATGATAGTCGTCAGCCGAGTTATTCTTACACACCACAAATGCAATCGTTGGGAATAGCAAGCAAACATTGGGAATCGAAGCCATGAGAGTTAACGCGTAGAGAAATCCAATTTGTCGTTTTCTAGTCCCCTTAGATGTGATCCGCTGATAAACCTTGATGATCCGGTAGCTATGTGCCACGTAGAACGCCATAAGTCCACTGCATCCCGCAAAAAACCCAGTATACCCGATGAGAATCTCTCTGAAGCCGAACCAATATATCAGGAGCCTGGGATGCCAGAGATCGCAAGGTGGGGTGGAATATGCGGTTTGAAGGCTGAGCAAGGAGACTTCGTGGTATTGATGTGGATGGTAAAGTGAAAATGGAATCATGATGAGCAGGGTTGCACCATGAATGAAGATGGCTAGCAGGGTAAAGTGCCCCGGTTTCAGCTTCAGAGCGTGGGTCTGTGGGAGCACGGATTGGTGACGATAGGCGAAGAGGCATAAGATGGAAAAGAACATTCCACCGAACCCAGTGCCTATCGCATAGACAATATACTCCAGGTTGACCTCGAACTTGTCAAAAATTCCCTGAGAATAAAAGCCAATGTACGGGAAAAACGCCACTGGCACCAGGCTGATACAGATGACCGCGCTGTAGAAAGTGACCCAGAACTCGTGAGCCAACAGCAATATTTTAGCTTGCAGCAAATGCTTCGGTGTTAATTTGAGAATGCAATAGACTCCAAACCATGCAATCGGAGTTTCAATTAGAAAAGTTATGGGGAGGAAGAACAGTGTAAAGTTGTGGGCGACAGAGGACGAATTGGAGCAATAGTTTGGGAGAGGGAGCATATTGGAAGTTAGTGAAGGAATGGTGACAAAGGTAGTAAGCAACTGGTGGACAATTTCCAGCTGCTACATGACATCGAGTTCCGGGAACAATAATAGGATTAATGGGAATTGGATTGGAATGGTCAGGTGATTGGGAGAGCGTTTATCAGAAATCACCACTTTTGGTGGACATTTTGCGGGAGGAAATGGTGTTGGTGGAGGTGTTAGTGGAGGTGCTGCTTGTTGAAACTTTGACGACGTTGGGCTTGATTGGTGAGCCTGGAAGATCGAACTTAGGGCTATACTTTTAAGCGGTGTGCATCTTTTAAAGGGCATTCTTTTAATCGGTGTGCATCTTTTAAAGGGCATACTTTTAAGCGGTGAGCATCTTTTGAGGGGCATTCTTTAAAGCGGTGTGCATCTTTTAAGGGGCATTCTTTTAAGTGGTGAACATTCTTTTAAGCGGTGTGCATCTTTTAAGGGGCATTCTTTTAAGCGGTGAGCATCTTTTAAGGGGCATTCTTTTAAGCGGTGTGCATCTTTTAAGGGGCATTGTTTTAAGCGGTGAGCATCTTTTAAGGGGCATTCTTTTAAGCGGTGTGCATCTTTTAATTGGCATCATTTCAAGCGGTGTGCATCTTTTAAGGGGCATACGTTTAAGCTGTGTGCATTTTTTAAGGAGCATACTCTTAAGCGGTGTGCATCTTTTAAGAAGCATTCTTTTAAGCGGTGTGCATCTTTTAAGGGGCATTCTTTTAAGCGGTGTGCATCTTTTAAGGGGCATTCTTTTAAGCGGTGTGCATTTTTTAAGCGGTGTGCATCTTTTAAGCGGTGTGCATTTTTTAAGCGGTGTGCATCTTTTAAGCGGTGTGCATTTTTTAAGCGGTGTGCATCTTTTAAGCGGTGTGCATCTTTTAAGCGGTGTGCATCTTTTAAGCGGTGTGCATCTTTTAAGCGGTGTGCATCTTTTAAGCGGTGTGCATCTTTTAAGGGGCATTCTTTTAACTGGTGTGCATCTTTTAAGAGGCATTCTTTTAAGCGATGTGCATCTTTTAAGGTGCATTCTTTTAAGCGGTGTGCATCTCTTAAGGGACATCCTTTAAAGTGGTGCGCATCTTTTAAGGGGCATTCTTTTAAGCGGTGTGCATCTTTTGAGGGGCATTCTTTTCAGCGGTGTGCATCTTTTAAGGGGCATACTTTCAAGCGGTGCGCATCTTTTAAGGGGCATTCTTTTAAGCGGTGTGCATCTTTTAAGCGGTGTGCATCTTTTAAAGGGCATCCTTTAAAGCGGTGTGCATCTTTTAAGGGGCATACTTTTAAGCGGTGTGCAAATTATAAGGGGCATTCTTTTAAGCGGTGTGCATCTTTTAAAGGGCATACTCTTAAGCGGTGTGCATCTTTTAAAGGGCATCCTTTAAAGCGGTGTACATCTTTTAAGGGGCATCCTTTAAAGTGGTGCGCATCTTTTAAGGGGCATTCTTTTAAGCGGTGTGCATCTTTTAAGGGGTGCGCATCTTTTAAGGGGCATTCTTTTAAGCGGTGTGCATCTTTTAAGCGGTGTGCATCTTTTAAGTGGTGCGCATCTTTTAAGGGGCATTCTTTTAAGCGGTGTGCATCTTTTAAGCGGTGTGCATCTTTTAAGGGGCATTCTTTTAACTGGTGTGCATCTTTTAAGAGGCATTCTTTTAAGCGATGTGCATCTTTTAAGGTGCATTCTTTTAAGCGGTGTGCATCTCTTAAGGGACATCCTTTAAAGTGGTGCGCATCTTTTAAGGGGCATTCTTTTAAGCGGTGTGCATCTTTTGAGGGGCATTCTTTTCAGCGGTGGTCATTTTTTAAGGGGCATACTTTCAAGCGGTGCGCATCTTTTAAGGGGCATTCTTTTAAGCGGTGTGCATCTTTTAAGCGGTGTGCATCTTTTAAAGGGCATCCTTTAAAGCGGTGTGCATCTTTTAAGGGGCATACTTTTAAGCGGTGTGCAAATTATAAGGGGCATTCTTTTAAGCGGTGTGCATCTTTTAAAGGGCATACTCTTAAGCGGTGTGCATCTTTTAAAGGGCATCCTTTAAAGCGGTGTACATCTTTTAAGGGGCATCCTTTAAAGTGGTGCGCATCTTTTAAGGGGCATTCTTTTAAGCGGTGTGCATCTTTTAAGGGGTGCGCATCTTTTAAGGGGCATTCTTTTAAGCGGTGTGCATCTTTTAAGCGGTGTGCATCTTTTAAGTGGTGCGCATCTTTTAAGGGGCATTCTTTTAAGCGGTGTGCATCTTTTAAGTGGTGCGCATTTTTTAAGTGGCATTCTTTTAAGCGGTGTGCATCTTTTAAGTGGCATTCTTTTAAGTGGTGTGCATCTTTTAAGGGGCATTCTTTTAAGCGGTGTGCATCTTTTAAGCGGTGTGCATTTTTTAAGGGGCATTCTTTTAAGCGGTGTGAATCTTTTAAGGGGCATCCTTTTAAGCGGTGTGCATCTTTTAAGGGGCATTCTTTTAAGCGGTGTGCATCTTTTAAGGGACATCCTTTAAAGCGGTGCGCATCTTTTAAGGGGCATTCTTTTAACCGGTGTGCATCTTTTAAGGGGCATACTTTTAAGCTTAGACCACACGGTCACCCCACGCTCAAAGTTCACCCAGATATTCAAACTTACGAAAAGTGAATTTCCTCCAAGCCGAAACTGCCGCCTTCCGATACGGCTTCATGCTAGCTATCAATGTTATTGTAGACGCCAAGCCATGCACCGAAAAGAAACATGAAACGCTTTCTCCAAACACTAAAAGACGTTTTTCACTTGAAAAAACTGTCAGGCTTTCAGTACCCACCTGGATAATAGTCCACTGAACTCATCGTCCCGACAAATACACCAACGCAAGGGAACGCGAGGAGGATGTTGGGGATCGAGTACTGGAAGTTATCATTGCTTTCAGGGGTTACGGTCCTCAGATTATTACTATCTTACCATAAGAATCAAAGCATACAAAAACCCCAATTGCTTCTTCCTAGTCCCTTTCGACACTGTGGCACTAGACTGTTTGATGGTGCGGAAGCTATGATAGATGCAGAACATCATCAGATTGCTGATGGTCATGATCCATATGCCGTAGATCAGTAGCAACTTTGAGTAGCCGTAGAAGAAGACGTACATCTTGGGAACCCAAAGGTCACACGGAGGATCAGCATATTCCTGTTGCAAACCCTGAATCGCTGAGGCCTGGTCGGGAGCCATATAGATTTGTGGGATGGTATACAGTAAAGATATGGCGTGAAGTGACCCGGCGAGAACAGAAAATTGCTTCTCGCTCAGCTTAAAGACATGTTTCGCCGGGAGCACACATTGATGGCGATAGTAGAAGAGGACAAGGATCGACATCATCAATCCGGAGAACGCTGTGTCCATAAGATAGGCTTGGATGTCAATGGGGATCGGGATGAGGGAGTTGAAGAGACCCCGACTGTAGAGGACAATGTCAGGGAAGAAGAGGACAGGGGTCATGCCCATGTTGAAGACGAAGCTGTAGAAGAGCACCCTGGAAACTTAGCGGGTAGGTACCCAGTGGGGCAATGTTCTTACCAAATCTGATGCGCCAGTAGCAGCACTTTCAGTGCAAACATCGACTTTGGAGTGACCCATACAATACAGTAAACAGCAAACAAGGAACATGGTAGCTCCGTGGCTATCAGGGTATGAAGAAAGATCTCCGAAAACGGGTGATCTACATGAGACGAATTCCCACATTTCTCGGGAATCGGAAGCATGTTTTTTTTGGTGGATACTAGGAATTGAGTAGCATTAAATACGAGCCGGCAGACATACAGGTGTTTGTTCTTTTTCCGGGTAATATGCTGCTAAATTGGCAGACGGACATGTGGTGCGGAAAATTAGAAAACAAAGGGAGCAGGTAAGGAAATTCTGGGGCAAAACAAGGAAGTTGGGAGATTCAGGGGGAGGTTTTTGGCTCATGTGATCATATTTGCGTGCATCTTGGTAAACACATTTTAGACCCGCTAGAACCTGTTGGATCCAACTTGCACTAGGTTGTTTTTGATTCGTGGTTCTGAAAAGAAGGGTTTGGTATAGGTTTAGAGTAGAGGGCAAGGCTTAGAGCTTGGGTTCAAGGCTTAGGTTTAGGGGAGAAGCTTGAGCTACCAGCTTAGCCTAAGCTCAAACATCAGCTTAAACTCACTGTAGCCAAACCTCTTCAAAAACGTCATTGCGGCTTTTTGATAAGGCTTCATGCTCATTATCAATGTTATTGTAGACGCCAGGCCATGCACCATGCACCGAAAAGAAGCAAGACAAAATTTCTCCAAACGCTGAAAGGATCTATGTATTATTGATTTGAACAAGTCACCTGGATCATAGTCCACTGAACCCGCTGCTCCAATAAACACACCGACCCAAGGGAAAGCAACGAGGATGTTGCCTTCTCGCTAGTCATTTGCCAAAATTTCGCTGAGTAGGGTATGAAGAAAGATCTCCGAAAACGGGTGATCTACATGCGAACGGTCTCCATAATTTGCAGGGATTGGCAGCATGTTATTAAAAAGTTTTTATCGTGAGTCTCTATGATCGGTTGTCGACTAGACATACAGGTGTTTACTCTTTATTTCCTTGTACATAATGTGCTGTGAAAATGACAGACTGAGGTGTCATAATCGGAAAACAAGTGGAGCGGATTATATGAATGATCGGCTAAAACTTGGCGGATCTGGTGCTCACTTCGATTTGCACAGTGTTTTTGTTGAGATGGTGTTCTGAAAATCAAACTTTGAGCAGGGCACAGGTCGTGCTTTGAGTACCAGAAGGCCCAATGGCTTAAGCTTCAGGCTTATGGTACAGGCTTATGGTATAGGCTTAGACCACAGGACCTGACTTCTACGCCGAAAACCCCTCAACTTACGGCAAGTGAACTTTCCCAGAAACGCCACTGCCGCCTTCTTGTAATCCTTCACACTCAGAATCAACGTTATCGTAGAAACCAACCCGTGAACCGACAAGCAGCATATCGAAATTTCTCCGTATACTGGAAATGAAAGTTGTATGTTGTTGCAATAGGAAAACCGCGAACCTGGATTATAGTTCAGTGAACTGGCGATTCCTACGACGAGACCGACCATAGGGAAGCAGACGAGAAGGTTGGGGATCACGGCCTGAAATGGGTTCGTTCCTTATCAATTAGTTTTAAAGCTATCACTACTCTAATCAGTACCATTAAGATCAACGCGTAGAGGAATCCAATCTGCTTTTTCCTAGTGCTTTTCGACACTATTGAGCTGGATTGTCGGATGATTTGAAAGCTGTGATAGACGAAGAACCCCATAAGGATGCTGCAGCCGAGGATCCACGAAGCGTAGAAAGCCATCATCTTTGAAGGTCCATGAAAAAACGCGTACATTCTGGGATCCCATAGATCACAGGGAGGATCCGTGTACTCCCGTTGCATTGCTTCGAAAGTCATTGCTTGATCAGGTGATACAATCATCTGTGGCACCATGAAAACAAACGCCATCACGTGTAGACCGGTCGTGACCCCCACGAATGTCTCATGTCTCATTTTCATAAAATGGCTCTCGGGAAGTACACATTGATGACGATAGGAGAACAAGCCGAGAATGGAGAGCACCAAGCCGGAAAAGGCGGTGCCGAGGAGATAGGCTTGGAATTTGATGGGGGTATCAATGATGTCGAGTAAACCCCGGGTGTAGATGACAATGTCCGGGAAGAAGATGAATGGCGCGATGGCCACGTTGATTAGGAAACTGTAGTAGGAGACCCTGAAATTCTAGATGCTCAAGACCCAATGTAACATGGTACCTACCAAATCTGATGCGCCAGCAGCAGCACTTTCAACACGAACATCTGCTTCGGAGTGACATTGGCGATGCAGTAAACCGCGAATAGGGAACACGGAAGCTCCATGACGATGATGGTATGTAGAAAGATTTGCGAGAACGGATGATCCACAGTGGACGAATTGGCGCATTTTGCCGGTATTGGGAGCATTCTTACGGCAGAAGTGGGGCTGGGAGGACGGGCGGGGGGAAGAGGATGAAAATGAGGTTAAGGGAAGAGAATGGCAGGTGAAGTTGGAAGATGAATAATAACACGCGGAACAGTTGGTTCCTGGGGTCTAGAGCCTGGAGATTGGAACCGATTGTTTTGAGCCAATTCAATTGTCCGATCGAGAGGGGAGGGGGTATTAGATTTCGAATGAACAGAAAATAACGGGAATGATATTATGGTCTTGGTTTTATAGGTTCAAAATAGCTGGAAAATGGGTCCAATTGAAAGATGAACCTATTCAGACCCGTGTCTCCAATATGGGTAGGATATGACTGACGTAAAGGTAAATCGATACGCTTCCATCATGTGCCTTTACTGTGGGTATGGGCGCAATTAAATATAGACAGACGTGCCTTTACTATGCCCTTGATATGTCTCCAATATGGGTAGGGTAGGATATGACAAAAGTTGCTGTTGCTGTTGCCCGGCTAGAACTTGTTGGATCTGGTGCTCACTTCAATTTGTACAATGTTCTTTTTGAGTTGGTGTTCTGAAAATCAAACTTTAAGCAGGGCACAGGTCTCGCTTCAAATTGTGGAACAACTCAATGGCTTATGCCACATCCCTAAGCTTCAAGATTATGGTACAGGCTTAGAAAACAGTTTTTGGCCACAGGTTTAAGCTCCTGAAGTCCATAACCCCCAACTCACGACAAGTGATCTTCCCCAACACCATCCCTGCCGCTTTTTTATATGGCTTCACACTCAGAATCAATGTCACTGTAGACACCAACCCATGGACCGACAAGCAGCACACCAAGATCTCTCCGTATACTGGAAATGAAAGTAATAAGTTGATGCAATAGGAGAACCGCAAACCTGGATTATAGATAACTGAACTGGCAATTCCTACGACGAGACCGACGGAAGGAATGCATAGGAGCAGGTTGGGGATCACGGCCTGCAACGTGTACCATATCAATCCGTGCTATTTAACATCACTAATCAATACCATTAGGATCAACGCGTAGAGGAACCCAATCTGCTTCTTCCTAGTGCTTTTGGACACTCTTGTACTAGATCGTCGGATGATTCGAAAGCTATGGTAGATGAAGAATGCCATGATATTGCTGCAGCATACAATCCAGCCAAGATAGAAATTCAGAAGACCCGAGTATCCATTGAAGAATGCGTAAGTATGAGGATCCCAAAAATCACACGGAGGATCAGTGTAATCCTTTTGTAAAGCTTCCAAAGCCAGGGCTTGATCTGGTGCTCCAATCATCTGT
>LR572706.1:0-17588 GCA_900536345.3 Caenorhabditis sp. 39 LS-2015 | reverse complement strand
GGCTGCGGCCGACATCAAACAGGGACGGCGATGGAGGTGCCGCCGCCCTCTCTTAACCATTGCGGACAAACTGAACGAATGACACACGTACTCCATTAGACGAATATATTATAAGAATGATATTTTCACAAAGAATACATCAATTTTCCTTTTTTCATTCCCCTATTAATACCATTCAAACAACCAGCTCTATCATTAATTGAGAAACATTGTGATATCTTTCTGCTCAACTTGAAACTGATAAAAATGAAAAAAAAAACCAGATTTCTTAATACGATGGTTTGAGCAGTCCGCAATGAATCAAGAAAAATCTATCAAAAACCATTCAGTTTCTATATTTACTGTTCCAGATGAAACAGAAAATTTTTAAGGATTTTTGAAAGTTCTACACATATCACTTTCATCGTTCCCACTCCTATCACTGTTATGACATCAACGTTTCCTATGAGAATCTTCTTTTCTCTTTCAATAACATAACACGAACGTCTACCGGAAATTGGAAATGGGAATCGGAATCTCACCCCGTCAGTCATATTGAATAGAGAACCGGAAAAGCTTGGGGTCTATCATGAATTCTTTTTCATTATTTCCGGTAGATTCTGAACACTTTTTCATGGTTCTATTTTTTCACTGGCAGAAGTCATCCAGTTTTCGAAAAGATAATTTATTCTGAACTATGGATTCTTCTCGGTTTCATAGTGTTCTTAAATCTTAATGTTTATTGTTGTTTTCTAATTCTTGGCTATACGGAGACGAGAGTGATGAATTTGTCAGTGTCCTCTAAATAAGCCAAATAAACCGCGCAACTGGTCTCGCAACGTTTTCAGTGTCGTTAAACAAGATGCCACAGAAGTAAAATCCAGTTAGAAAACTGATTGTGAGTAGAGTGTCACTTCAAATGCACATGACGACTAGAAAAATCATTTCGCAGATTACCAGCATTGCGGTTGTGTCGCGGCTTTGGGAAAGACACGATGAGCTCATTTTGCTATTTTGAGTGATAAAGAGACTTCAGAAGTTTTGTTCCCAATCTATTTGTTATGGATATCCTGGTAATGATTTAAAGGTTGATACCGTAAACGTTTTCTACAAAGAGCACAAATATGTAAACAGAAAATGTTACATACATTTTATGAAACAGAGTCTCAATATGGCATGGAAAACAAAACGTTTAAAGCAATAATCACACTAAAAAACCAAGCATTCGGGTCAAAACTCATAACTTTTATGAAACAGAGTTTTAAAATGGTATCGTAAGAAGGGAAGTGTAGGGGTCACAGCGAATAACTGTCACTATCCCCGGTCCGGACACGGTTTAAAGTACGGATATCAGCACCAAGTATTTATGCTCACAATCAGAAAGTGATAGATGAAAGTTGAAGAAAAACTCATCCACGTTACCCTAACAGATCAAACCTCCCTTCACATTTTCGACCTTGATATCTCTTTTAAACAGTGAAGATGCTCAATTATTGTTGCTCTAACCCTAAATATACAACAATTTTTGATAACTGCTTTTTTTTTCTTTTTTTTCCGTTTCAAATGCAGCTTTTAGATGACAACGGAAAACAATTTCAGTCCGAATAGAACAAATTTGACGTTTTTTTATAGTTGATCATTTTTCGATATCTGTTATAGTTCCATCACACGTACAGATCTTGCAAAGTTGGCCCCTTTAGTATTCCGTTCCGTAATGCTCTCAGCAAATACTACCTCGATTAATTGTTCATTAGTGTCGTTGCTATGGTATTATGGGTATGGAAATAAATATTTAAAAAAAACTTCGGGAATGCGGAATTCCCCCAATCAGTTTTGAGCAATTTTTCGCTTGAAAAATTTGTTTAATTTTTACACAGTTTACAGTTTCACTGGTAATCCAAGGAGAAGTGTACTGTTGTTGTATTTAATGTTCCGCTAGTGAAAGGTTAAAGCAATTTTTGGAACTTTGAAAAAAAAAACGGACTTTTCACAGATTGAAAAAACGTCATTGAGTTTGTATATTTCTATTTTCAAAACTTGCTAATTGTAAGTTACAGTTAGGAAGTGAAAAGTTGCGAAACGTCGGGGTGATTGTATAAACATTTCGAATATGTCGAACTGCAGCATAATAATGGTTAGTACGCATTATGCTCAACTGATAGTGAATTATTTCTTCAATTATTCTTATTTCGCTGCGTATAAAATTTAATAAACTTTTTCTGGAAAAATTCTCTTTTCTGGTTTTTCTGATTTTTTGTCTACTGTTTTCTTTTTTTAGGTCAATTAGCTCACTTTACCAAAAAACAATAAGAATATTATTGTTTTTTAGCAAAATGAGCTACATGGCCTAGAAAATGCAAGCCGCGACGCGTGGATCTCGCAGCGCTACAGTAAACTTTTTTCGCTGAGTTGTTATGTGCCTTTAAAAGCGGCATACGGTTTCTAACACAAATTCTTCGGTTTTTGGTTACTGTTTTAAAGGCGCATAACAACTTGGCGAAAAAAGTTTATTGTAGCGTTGCGAGACCCATGCGTCGCGTGTCGCGTTGCGGCTTGCCTTTCCTAGGCCAAGTAGCTCATTTTGCTAGAAAAAAATTATAATATTAGGATAAAATGTTGCAGTTCCACAGATTGCTCATAAATACATTTTTGCGAATGCTTTTCAATGTTGTCATTTCAATCAACGTTTCTCAACCTTATGAAAGTTAAAAAAAACGTCGCGGTTGCCAAATGTCGGACTCTTAAAGTTTCAATTTTCACTTCCCTTTTTCTGAAAAACTTAACAATAAAATTCCCGTTACCAATAACACCCAACATCCCCATTCCCCACCAACTTCCTTGTTTCCCCAAACTCTCACATCAAACCTGCTCATTTCCCAATGGAAAATAGTGATTATCATGAGTTGATGACGTTGAACCGAAGAGAATGATTATGAAATTGTCACGTCGCTTTCATTCTCGTATTTTCGAGAGAAAAACAGGTGAAACTGACCGAGTGTTTTCTGGTTTTTTGATTCTATTCTCCGAAGAAGTCCAGGAGTTTCTTGTTCTGTTTCTGGATGGAGACCCTGATTCTTGCTCCTTGTGATCTCCAAGAAAGACCAAATTTTTGAATATTTCGAAATCCTTCCTTTTCATCCCTTCCCCCTTCTATTATCTTTTTTCGTGTTCCCCCTTCCTTTCCCCAACCACCCACACATTCAAAAAAGCATTAAGTCAAAGGACACTACACCCAGAACCTCATTCCATTCCCCCCTACTCGCCTCATTACTCTTCTCCTTTTGCTTCCTTCATTCATTCTCCATTTTTTCGGCATGTCATTTTCCCGCCACTTTATTCATTAATCAATTCTCCACTCTTTGAGTGTTTAAGTTTCAGATGATTCCACGCCATCAAAGTGTTCGACGTCATCAATATCAGCAACAACAACAACGTCAGCAGCGTCAGAAGAGGGAGAGGGAGACAACGGTGATTAGAATGATGTTGGAGACGGTGGCCAGGTGAGGGAAACTGAAGCGGTTAGGGACTGATTGGAAGAGGGAGACCCCGATGTTTCGCAACTCGACGATTAGTAACTGTAACGTTTCGTAAGCCGGAACTTTTTCTTCAAAATTTTTCCTTAAATGTCAAGTCACACATATCTGTCAAAAAATCATTGTCTTGAGGTTTTGAGTTGCGAATCATTACAGTTGCGAAACTTCGAGTTGCGAAATATCGGGATCTTCGGGATATTAGAATTGTGTTGTCCTTGTGAAATGTTCAGAAAAAAACGACCTGAAACGGGAAAAATTTCGATCATTGACACTGACAATGAAGGTGTGAGCAAGCCTCCTTGCCTAAGCCTGGGGCAAGCCTGACTCCTTGTCTATGAGAGACTCCGACGTTTCGCAACTCGAAAACTTGATCAATTATTCAAAACGTTCGCACAAACTTCAAGTTCCAACATTTGCCAAAAAATCATAGTTTTGACGTTTTGAGATGTTGCAGTTGGGAAACGTCGCATTTCAAAATATCGGGGTCTCCGTCTATGCCTCGCTAAGCCTAAGTGTGAGGAATTATAATTATTGGGGTTGTGAAGTACTGAAAACTGATCATTTTTAACACAATGGAGACAAAAAAAAATCAACTGTCTAAGATTTCATTTTTTGTATCAACACTTTGTGAAACTGAAACTTACAAAACAGTTAGAGACCCCGACGTTTCGCAACTTGAAAAAGGGTATAACTAGGGAACTTTGTTAAATTTCCCGTTGAAAACGAATCTAGAAATTTTCCTAGAAAAACTGTCCAATTAGGAATAAACAGAACATGTTTTTTTTTTCATATTTCAGCTGTTTCAAATTGATTGTAAAAAATTCCTCTAGATTCATCGATTATTTCCAGAATCGTGCTCCACGACGAATCGCATGCCCAGCTGTCCGAAGAAGAGTACATCCACTGGTTCCTGAGCCGTCTGTTCACCGTCGAATCGTTCTTCGAACTCATCGCCTTCTCGATTCTCTGCTTCTGGAGCGGCGGAGGTCTTCTGTTCTTCTCGCTCATCTTCTTCCACGTCTTCAATGGATTTATGAGCAAGTGAAGTGGAAGAAGGAGTTGATGGCTTGGATGTACTTCTAGCATGCCATCAATTCATCAATTTACTCGTAATAAATTTGTATTTTTCGAACAGTTAATGGTTAATGCAAATTATCTGAAATTGTGACGAAATTGTGAAAATTGTCATTTAGTTGACACAGAAACTGAAAAAAATGAGATTTGTTTTTAAAACCCTTGAAACCCGAGTTACAGTTTGAAGGTAATACAGATCTATTGCTGATTTGATCTGACAAGTATTAAACTATTGCCGTTGAAACAGGGAAATTATTGTATTCTTTGACCATGATCAGTTCAATTTCCTAGACAGAAATGCCTACTCTCTATTATTGTTTTCTGAAAAAATGAGCAACTTGGCCTAGGAAATGGAAGCCGCGACGTGACACGCAACGCGCGACTCTCGCAGCGCTTACAACCAATTGTTTCTCCAAGTTGCCATGCGCCTTTAACACAGTAAGCGAAAAATCAGAAAAAGTACGTTATAAACCAAACCGTATGCCGTTTAGTTCTAAAGGCGCATAACAAATTGGCGAAAAACTTGTTGCTAAATTTCGTTGAGATTATAAAAATAGCTACCACCACGTCAAATCGCACAAAAATACTATTAACGTGACAGATTTTGGATCTCGTCGATCTCGAGTTCTAGACGAAATTTCGCAACTTTGAACACCTTACGAGCGACGATTTTACCTGTATAGAGGCTATTTCGACAAGCCCTTAAAATGAGGTTTTCAAAACAAATATTTCACAACAAAAACAAATTTCGAAATCAGTACAAGTCATTCACCCATTCATCCATTCCATAATGAATTTGTGTTGTTTTCGGTCTAGTGACTGCCTACTCGACGCGCACCAAATGGACCCTTTTCTTCCCTCCCCCCTCTTTTCCCAGAAAAAAACAATGAAAAATGCATCGAAAGTGGTCTCCATGGTGCGGCCGTCATGACATCGTCGTCTCAGCCGGACCATTCAATATTCCGAAAGGGGTAACCGGTCGACATAGCGACCGGATCGCCGCGGAGACCGCGCTCTTTTCGAAGAGCAAACCGGCCAACATTTTCGTCATCTTTTTTCTCTTGAAATTTTGTTTTTTTTTTCTTTGAGGAAGAAGTTTTTGAGGAGTTGAGTTGCGATCGGAAAATGAACTATTTCAATTTCAATTGTTCGGATTCAAAGTGCAAGTTTCACTTGCAACCTCATTTACATTGTGGACAGAAACGGTGAGTTGGGAGATTGGAACTGAAAAGGGAGCATTCTTCACGAAGGTTGAAACTTTGAAAAACGGACTTGCTAGACTAGATCGAAAGAACACTTTCGAATTACAGGGTGTTCCATAGTACGTGACGCGCATCCTTTTTTTCAAATTCGTTATATTCACAAAGATTTCATTTTACTAGTTTCCGTGTGTACAGTGTCTACGAAGGACCCTGTAAAACATTTGCATATTACAATCCTGCAAAATATCCTTTTGAAATGCGGACCCACCGACGCAAACTGTCCGTTTTCCCTACATTTTATCTAACTTGAATAACTTACACGAAATGAATAATTAAAAGTAATATTTAGCAGGTTATTGAAGTTTTGAAACAGAAATACACTAATCAAAGAGTGCTCTTTCGGGCTCCGGGGCGATTCGCAGCGAGTTCTTCTGAAGTTCTTAAGAAGAACTAATTCTGCAGACCCAACCACAAGCGATTTCCTCGTAAAGACAGATCGGTTCGATTTCCAGCTGCCACTTCGCATCCAACGATTCCCTAGTCATCTCCAACCACCTGTCCGTCTTCCACCTTCGAAACTGCGGAATCCCGGAAGATCGTCAATTCTTCCACGTGGACGTCGCCTGCCCGACAGCCAATTGTCAATTTGCAAACAGTTCGCATTGGCACTGTGCCAAGTGCCAGGGAGCTTTTGAGATTGTCGGGTTGCATTGCTGTCCGGTAACTAGTGAGAAGGTCAAGCGGTTGGAGGTGAGATGGGAAGGAGAAAAAGAAAATTTGAAATTTGGAAAGAGAAATTGGAGTTGTTTCAGTGTTGCTCTCGGCCATTCTGCAAACTGAAAAAGAAGACACACTTTCACTGCAAGATTTGTGATCAGGTGAGGGTCTGTCGGGTGCTGGGGATCATCCAATTTTCATTGTCAGGGCTTCTCAAACACTGCCAAACTTCTGAATCACTCCCATCGTTCTGGAGTGAGCAATCGGAAATTGGAAACGAAGCTCATCACGTCTACCATTCCGGACACGGATTCGTCGAAGGCAAAACCCGATGCGGTCCTTCGAGACACTTTTGTGTTGAGGGAGCCGATTATGTTCACCATGGAAGAGCATTTTGGAGGGAAGCAAGAGCAGGAGAAAAGGGAAAGGGAGAGCAATGAATGAGCAATTGATTGATAATGTCTGGTTACTGTCTGTTTCATGCTGTTAATGAAGGTTCTTTCGCTTTGTCTCCCGAATACCTGGAGAAGAAGGATCGATGGAAGAGCAGAACACTGGGCCCAGCGCGGTCAATGGCACCTCAATGTGGGATGTGTTGCGAATTGGTTGCTCATTTGGGAAGCCAACCAATCGCAGTCTACAAGTATTGTAACCTTGCCCTCGTATACTAGTAGAGAAGACTCCAGAGCCAATGCCACGCCGATCACACCAATCGACCCCGAGGCCCCGAGGCCGATACGATGACAATGACTAATTCCGTGACAACTTGCTATCCTCGATCGTCCTGCACTGCGGCCCTGACCATCACCGCGTGGTTTGTTATTCTGTAGATGGATTGCCCATTCACTCCGGACTTTGATCTCGGAATCGGAACGCGCCTGCACTCTAGTTTCGACGATGTATGTTGTTCATATAAAATATTGGTACTTCGGTGTTGGGCTTATCTTCGCGCTCTCTCCTTCGCACGATGACCACTGAATCTACCAAGACTTAGCTTTAGAAATTATATCAAAAAGCTAAATGTGAGAATGAAATTTTGAAGAGAAGATTATATTTATTCCACTTTATGATAGATTCCTTGTCATTTTTCATGATCCAGCAGAAACGATCCTTGTCCTTCAGAACCTGCTTCATCAGATTAACCTGATCGACGTGTTTGAATCTTCAAATTGAACTGGTTGAACATCACGAACCTTCGGAACACTCACCCAATGAACTGCTCCGGGTCTCTTCCGGCCATAACAGTTTTCATTCTTCGCGATACTGCTGGAAATAACACTTTATTGTATGCGATCTGATGCGCTTCGGTCAAAGTGCACACGTCGGGATTGAAGTTGCTCTGGGACATCATGAAGTGGATGAACTTGTGGTTCAGCTTTGCGAACACAACCGTTAAGTTGGCAGAATTCGTACCGTTCGTCTTTTGGACGAATTTCGAGGCAGCCATCAAAGCTGAAGATTCGGACTATTTCGTAAACTATCTGGAAATGCCTCTGAACTCACCATTCTTATGCACGGAAATTTTCCGAAATGCGAGAACTTCCTCCTTCAGCTTCTTTGACAAACTCGACGTCAATACGAAAATAGAAACGTCAAGGTTGAAAAATATCGAAAACTCGATCAGAATTCATATCGAAATGCTACCTAAAAATTGAAAATTTATACCATGCCGCGCATTCATTTTTTCTCAAAATTGGAGAATGATAGCGTGCGCCGGATGAGGAGTTTGCATAAGGGGGCGGGCCGGAGCAGAGGGGGAGACAAGAAAATTGTGGAGAAAGCAGTTGTACGCAAAGCAAAGGACGTCATCAAAAAGTTGCGGTTCACTGTCGAGAAGCGATGGCTGTTCGAAGACGGGTCAACACTTCCTTTCGGGTATTGCAAATACTAGGGTTTTCATAAATAGTCAGAAATTTTGTTATTTTTATCATATTATCCGTTTTTATGGTTTTGATAACCCCAAAGTTATTCACGGGTCATTCATACTCATTCATTCATTCAGCTTTTTCATTCACAAAAATGAAACTTGCTTGGCAATCAACTGTTCTGATTGTTGGACCGTCCGGTCAGGGAAAAAGTACCCTCGCAAAAAACCTTGTCGAACAACGCAACAAAATTTTCGCCGCCAAAAGCCGTATTTGCTTTTGGTACTATGACACATTTGAAAGCGTACCGACGAACATTCGCCATATGTTGGTTCTTTGGTTCCCAACATATGGATTCATGGTGGTCGGAATGATTACTGTACTTGCATTGTACTGTGAGACAATGGTGTCCGGTGCTCCTTTGTTCTGCTTTCAATATGTCCTTTCGTTGATTCATCTCGGTAACGTAACGACATTCATTTGCTTCGTGTCCCCGTGCCCAGAAGATACACCTTACGCCTGGATAGGAAGTTGATAGTCCATTTTTCTCCGGGTTGGGGAGAAGCCACCTCACCTTCTCTTGTTGTGGCTTCTTGAGAGGTCTTTGGTTGGGGGTAGAGTGATCTTCCACGATCACCCTTCCCTTCCACCTTCAATCCATTCATCTCCTTCAGAATGGTCTGTAAAACAAAAAAGATACTCTTTGTCAGACAACTTAACACCCACCTTTTACGAAAACTTTCGAAAATCACACACCTCATCTATCCATTGATCTAGGGTCATACTAGCATCCGTAGCAACCAATCAGAATACAAGAATCAGAATCAAAACAGTAAAAATATCAGAACATCAGACGAATCGAGAGCTCACCGCCACTGGCGATGAAAAGGGGTAGAATGAGGGGACGAGGCGTCCGTGTCGCTTCGCATATGTTGTCCTTCGAATTCTGCGTCTCTATGGTACGACAGGCACTCTAGGAGAAGGAGAAGGTGAAGATATCGATTGTAAAACACGCGATGTTAAACAGGAGAACATTGCTCGCTTAATCCTCAGTGATGACTTTCTGATTGTGAGCAAACATACTTGAAGATGTTATTCGCAGTATACTAGACCTAACTTAAGGCATGTCCGGATGATAAAGGCATGCGTTTCTCTAGGTCTAGGTATCCTAAGTAAATAGTTTTGAAAATTAAAAATTTTCAAAACTCAAAAAAAAATTTGAAATTCAATTTTTTTTTAATTTAAGGTAATTTGTATTTTTTTAAACAATACAAGGCTCCGTTGTCCCGTGTTGCTTGTTTTTTGTGGTGAGCGTTTGACCGTAGATTTTTTATTTTTTTTTAAGAGGAGACACCTCGAAATCAACGAAATATCATGATATCAAGTTATCTAAACTGTAATCTGCACATTGTACCCATTATTTGAAACCTCGGCCACAGTGTCCTCGGTGATCCTAATCTAGGAGTGACTTCAGATGACGGAATTTGGTAGGAAGTGGAGACGCAGGGGTTCTCACCTGTATACACGTCCTCTTGCATAATTCTCAAAATTATGGATTTGGCACACCAAGGTATGTCTGCGTCTCTTCTCTCCCTTTCGTCCTCCTCTCCTCATTATCCAGTCATTCTTTCCCTATTCGCCTCGCAGATGCGGTGGCACCCCTAGCTCTCTCGTGAGGGAGAGCTAGGGGATTTTCTGATTTTTCTGATGTTAAAAAATATTTATTTATTCGATTTTGGATTGTGATTTTGGTTTTGATTCGGATTCTGGTGCGACAGGTGAGAACTTTTTATAATGTGCATTGTAATTTTTAAAAAAAATTATTTTCAGGAATAAACGTGTGGAATAAGCCACAGTAGTATACGGGAGTCGTCAAAAAAGCGACTCCCATTCGGAGAGGAGATAAATGTGGGTAACTCTTTTTTTTTTCATACCGTACCCTTATAGAGGATGGAGTTTTGCGTATAAAAAGGTCACATTTGCGACAAATGTGTGCCTAGTTCCTCGCACCTTTTCTCCCGATACCGAGCCTCTTGTATGTCTACACTACTATAAAATCGTTTCAGCCTACGCAATTATCTGTCGCTATGAGTCTATGAGTCTACGCAATTATCTGAACGAAAATTGTCCAGGCTGAGAACGTGGACCACCGTATGTAAACAAACGCCTGTTGTATCTTGGTCCAATTAATATCAAAAAGGTCTACGTATCACCTGGTTCACAATTATCTCTAGGACCATCTGATGGGGGGCGGGGAAACAAATCGTTTCAACCTCCCGTCAATCATCTTTATCACCAGATCAGCAGGGCGGGGCGGACCATCCGCCGTATAAAAGGTACTCTATATTCAAATTTCCCCAAGTCCTTTTTTCCCCTCCTCCTCTTATATGTTTTAACTTCAGCGATGCGCCTTTCCCTGAAGGAATACCTCGATCTAAAAATCCATAATTGGGACCGGCTACCCATAGGGGACGTTAACTTACGGCTCGATGAACTGCCACCCATCACCGTTCGCTCACACCGTACCCGGAGCGAGTTCACCGTTAGAATTCATTTGCTGCCAGGGTATGTTTTTGAAAAGTAAAGTTTATCATTATTTTCTTTTCCTTTTTTTTCAGGACAGCATCCCAACAGCTGGTAAACCACGAGGGGCACTGGATTTCCGTTGGTCAGCGTTTCTTCCGCGAACTGGGCCGTTACCCCTGTCATGGGAACCTTTTTCATTTTAAGAATAATACCGATTTTATATACGTTGTTGATTCATTCGACGCGACTGACATATAAACTTTGTTAACTGGCTAATTGTCTTATTCATTCCAGGCGGGGTCGAACCATCGCCACTGACAACATTCAGAATGTCGGCTGCTTTCACAATCCAGCCGTTAGGGTATGGCAATGCAGTTGTCAGAGAAATAGACGGCAGACTGTTCGTGTAGCAGTCTTGGAGAGAGAGAGAGAGAGAGAGAAATGGCAGACTGTTATACAAACGGTCTTCTACACAAACACCACTGGCGATAAAAAGGGGTAGAATGAGGGGACGAGGACGGGGACGAGGCGTCCGTAATCTGTTTGCTTTCCCATAACCAGAACAAATTGCGTTTCCCTCGAACACTCGATGGGAACGGAACACTTGGAACAACGGGGCGCTGGGAAACAGAACGGTTTTATTGGTTCCAACTGGAGGAAAAATTTCGAGGCCGTGAACGATGAGCGGCACCACGTGACCTAGACCATTTTACATTTTCGCGGGAGACTGCTAATATCGAAAAGCCTCATCAAATTGGCTTCTTCACGTTCTAAATCAATTTCTTACGAATTATTTCAACGTGCTTCAGTTTGTTTTCTGGTGCTCATTTTTCGCTATTTCACTGTTTCATAACCGCCAGATCAACTGAAAACGTCAATAAGAACTGTTGACGAATCAAAAGAAAATATCCAATCAAAATGCTATCCCACAGAAGTCTCACAAGGTTCCGGTCTTCCCTGTACTATTTTGACGATTCCCTCCGATGTATGCCACCATAAGGCGCCTGACGTAACAGTTTTTCGAAGATCTGATTCTAGAATTGATTTTTTGAAATACCGCGCGCTGTACGGAACATTTCTGAAGTTTGCTTGCTGATATCCTTCCCTCTGATGGTTTTCCTTCCACTAACAATCAGCACTTTCAAAACTTCCTCAATCGTTTTCACAGCTGCATTCTGGACTAAAAAGATTGCTGTTTCTGTAGGTAACATGAAAACTTCCCGCAAGGGTTTCTAGGTATTGTGTAGTTCAAACTGCTAACCACTAGACTCGAAACTGAAAAGATCGTATTCGGGATTGGGTAATTGAACCATTTATTAAAAAAAAATAGTGTAAAATATAAAGGAAAAGGAAAGAAAAGAAAAATCACAAATATATAAAAGGTACTTCGATCAGCTCGCTTTTATATGTTTTTTTGCGTGGGATGGATCGCAAAAAATAATTAGATTGGTGTGAAAATGTGGTGAATAGATGGAATGAAACATTATTAAAAAATATATTAAAACTATGGTGGTGGGGTGTAAAATGTTGAGTCAGCCTTGACTTGGGGTACAATGCAAATAAGAACCGGGGTTATGCGGCGGGAACAGAAGCCCCTTTATACTGGCCTCTGTTCCCGTCACATTCTTATCTTTAATTGAATGTGGGTGGATGGAAACAATATTAAAAAATATATTAAAAAACGCCCCCGGGAGTATGGAATGTGAAGAATTTAGATTATTTCTAAATAATCCTCGGATCTGTCAGCTATTCGACGTTTGTAGAATCCAATCTGACGGCGTTCGATGGGTCGATGCACCAATGAATAGAATGGTGTGTGGAGATAGTAAATGCTCGCCTTTCCGGGGGATTATAGAATCTGAAGAATTCAGATCATTTATTTCTAAATAATATTTTCAGCTTCAAAGTAAACTCACATGCTTGCTTAGCCCTACTTAAAATTCCAGAAAAATGAACTATTTATTTAAATTACCTAAAAACTGGTACAATGCATCAAAACCCATCGAAAAAAGACTCACAATCAGTCAACCTAACACCTTTCACTAGAAATTTTGAAAATCACGCACCATCCATAATTCAGATGTTGAAACTTGATGCAGCATCCGTATCAATCAATCAATCAGAATACAAGAATTAGAATCAAAACAGTAAAAAATATTGAAACATTAGACGAATCGAAAACTCACCGCCACTGGCGATGAAAAGGGGTAGAATGAGGGGACGAGGAGGGGACAGGCGTCCGTGCCGCTTCGAATATGTTTGCTTTACCATGACACATTGCGTGTCCCTCTGACACTCTGTGGGGACATTTGTTACAACAACTTGCGCTGGGAAGCAGAACAGTTTCATTGGTTTGTTTCAACTGAACGAAATGTTTCTGAAATCTGCGGGTGAAGATAATGACTGAAGGACGGTCCATTTGTTATGTTGTCTTTTTCGGATTGGTTTTTTCAAGTTCTGAAAAAATTTCCCACGGGATATCGCGGCTGGATGATGTATTGAGCAATCCATGTTCAGGCCTAGTTTAGTGGGCATTTCTGAAGCATTGCTGACCTAATCCTTCCCCATGCCTATGCTAGCAAAACTGTCCTGAGTCATGCCTGACTTTGGCTAAGCCATGCCTAAGTTAAGAAGCCATTGCTGGAACATGCCTGAGCAATGCCTTGTCCAGGCCTGACCTAGTTCTTAATTAGGCCTGGAATATAACGAAAATCTAAATCAATCCTGATGTAATCCTTGTCTATGCCTGGGTAATAGTTGATCCAGGCATATCTCAGGACTGACTCAACAGCAAAGTGCCGAGTAAGGATGGTTTTGAACCTGGCGATACGTAGATCAAGAGATAAGGATAGTTGCCAAAATCCGACGACACTGAAACAAGGGTGTTAAGAAAAGTCTACAGGTTTAGCGGAAACAAACACATGTTACACCGTTATGACAGACTACCACCGGTGGCTCAGTGGGCCCCAGACGGGTGCAAACAGAGTTTCAGAAACATTCACAAGTAAGACATACGCTTAAAAGCTGTTTCAGAGGATTGAATGGTTCGAAAATGTTGAAGATTTATTGTCAGTTGCCCCTAAAGATGAACTGCAATGTCTACATTGGGCTGCATAGTGAGTTTCAAAGTCTTTTGGAAACATGAAACTTCTGGCAATTTTGATGAAAAAGATTCATATGGACTTCGGTTTAATATGATATCTGTCTAACTTGTAAATGACCTCTATCCTCTGTCCTTGCCAAGTACCTTCTCTCCTTCTTCTTTCCCACCCCATCCCCCTCGCCCCATAAATTGTCCCAAGTAGTGTCATCTCGTCTCCTCTTCCCCATCTCCCTCCAGTAGTACACCCCGAACAACAATAACACAACAACCTAACACTTCATCCCTCATCACTCACTCCCATCATCTCTTCGCCTCCTCCAATCTCTTCTTCGAATCAGTGAGAGAGTACGAGAGATCAAGAGACGCAGAGATGGAAAGAAGGTGAGCAGTTGCCCCCTGGCAGAGTCCCTCGGCACGACGTTCTTCTGCTCGATGGAAATGCCAATGGGATGGGAGAAAGAGGAGGTGAAGAGAACACGATGGAGATCACTTTTTCTCTTTTTTTCGTTTTTTTTATTTTATGTTTCATTCATCACCCTTATCTTCCTATCCGTTTAGCTGTTCAGTGTCCTTTTTTTAATAAATTTTCAATATTAATCTCAAAAACGTTTTTTTCTTCAGAATGCAAAGTACCATTTTCCGATTTCTACTGGTATTTGGACTCTTTTTTGCCGGTAAGTTGGTGGATTTTGTTCATTATGACATTTACAAACTGTGGGGACTATGATTTCCCTGCTATGTCGCTAATTTGAAACTGCGACGTTTCGAAACCGGCAATTAGAGCGAACGCATGGGCAATTTTTACGTTTTCCGTGTAATTTTCGTTTCAATCAGTCTAACTGACCAATTTTGCTGAAAAAAATTGACTCTGGCGACTTTTCAAGCTCTATTTGCAACGGTTTCAAAATGTCGGGGTATCGAGACGTCCCGGAGTAGGGAAATTTTGGTTCGAAAAAAATTATGCAGTTATACAAACTACGATGTAAAAACTGTGGAAACCTTGATTTCCATGTTATGTCGGAAATTTGAAACTGCAACATTTTTAAACTAATGTCGCTAGGGCCCAAAAAGTGGTCTGGCTCGATTTTTAGGCGGATTGCTCAATTTTGCAAAATAATTATACGGAAAACGTTAAAATCTTCAATTTTTTTGGCTATAAATAGCAGCTGTTTCGAAACTTCGCGGTTTCAAAAAACCTAGATTAATTTCATTGTACAACTGTTTTTTTACTAATAACTTTTACTTTATAACCGTCATACTGATCTTTGAATTTTTTTCAAAAAATTATGGAAAATTCTGGAAACAGTGAAAATTTGGCACTCCGACGTTTCGCAACTATTTTTTTTTGAAAGTGTACTCACTATCTTCAAATTTCAACATTTTTCAATATGACTGTTTGCAAATCATCATTGCCCTGCTAAGTCGCTATTTTGAAACCGCAACATTTCGAAACCGGAGCAAGTAGAGTCGGAAAAGTGGCCAAGGACGATTTTTTTTAGCAAATTAGTCAATTTGGCTGGGTTGCACGGAAAATCGGTCAAAAATCGTTAAAATAAAAAACCAACCTTTGGTTCTAGTTACAATGATTTCAAAATGTCGGGGCTTCAAAAAGTCAGCCGATTTCATTGTCAGACTCAAAATTTTCCTTGCGTTTGGAATAGACGGACTGATTTTTTTAAAATTTTATTTGAATTTTCAAGAATTTCGGAAACAGTGATAGTTTTTGGTTAACTGGTTATTGTTAGAACGTCGACTAACAACAAGAAAGGAGCAAGTACCTAGCTGAACAATTTTGAAATCATGGTTTTTTGAAACTGAAAATTATTTGAAACAAAAAAAAATTGATATTATTATTGTTTTTTGGGAAAATGAGCTATTTGACCTAGAAAATGCAAGCCGCGACGCATGGGTCTCGCAGCGCTACAGTCAAGTTTTTTCGCCAAGTTGTTATGCGCTTTTAAAACAGTAACCCAAAAATCAAAAAATTGCGTTAGAAACCGTATGCCGTTTTGAAAGCGCATAGCAACTTGGCGAAAAAACTTGACTGTAGCGCTGCGAGACCCACACGTCGCGGCTTGCATTTTCTAGGTCAAGTAGCTCATTTTGCTAGAAAACAATAATATCAGCAGTGAATAACACAAACAGCAACCTATCACTTCACAATTTACCATTTCATTCTAACTCACTAATCGAACGTTTTGTTCTTTACATTTCTTGACCTTGATAACTCTTTGAAACAGTCATAATTTTGTTGTTGCATTATCATAATTATGAAAATCCGGGCTTTTGGATAATCAGGTTTTTTCTTTTCCGTTTCAAATGAAACACTTCTACGTCGCTAATTGTAAGAATACATTTCAATTGGAAGTTCTGACGGGTTGGAAAACGAATACTGTTTCTCAAGGGGATATTTTTGGGTTGACCAAATTACTCAATTCCGACAGAGGTCAATGTTGAGAAAGTTCCAATTTGACTAATTCATTTCTCCTCTTTCAGCCAGTTCCCTCGGATGCATGAAAAAAGTGTGCGGCAACAATGCGAAAAACGAGTTCCGTCGCTGTCCGGATACTGATGGATCGTGTGGAAATTATCATACCGAGAGGTTAGCTTCAGGGTTTAATGGTTGTTCAAAGTGTGCAAAAGAGATTAGCCAGCGGCGGGATTGAACTTGCGATGGCCAAAATAGAAGAAATGGTGGGCAGTGTTAGCCACTGCGCCACACCAGCACGACTGAGCGGAGCGCGCAGGGTAGTGACAAGCGCGCGGCTTTGCTTGGAATTGGGGGAGTTGAGAGCAAAAAATTTACAATTAGCTTTTTTGGAGAAGATTCTTTATTTCTGACTTGTTTCTCAAATGGAATGACACTTTTATCAAAATCAAACTATGTACAACGTGACCCATAATCATTATCATAATCAAAAGTTCAAAACCAAGTCAAACATAAAAAATGGCATGATCGATCTCTTTCGTACACCTCGCCCGATTCCTGACCAACTGAGCCTCACTTGAAAGTATAATACAACGAACAAAAGTGGCCAAAAGGAACAGAACGATGCCGAAAACGGTCAAGGTGCCGAGTTTGATGGTTATCAGTGCTCCGTTGACAAGATCATTGTAGAAACCGGCAAAAAACAAGTGGAATAAGGGGGCCAGAAGGCAGAAGACAAGGGTCTGGGTGAAGAGTTTCGGGTTCAAGCAACGGATGGAATAGAGCTCAAGGAACAGCGCCAGAACCGCTAGAAACGGGTATTTGTCGTCTGGAACATTGGCGAGAAAGTCGGAATTTTGAAGGAGGGTGTAGTGAATGAATAGTTGGAATATTGTGATGAGCAGCGAATGTTGGTAGAGATAAATGAGCAAACGGTCAATGACGGAGCAGCGGTGGAGAAGGGGAGTGTCTGGAAACGGGCATATCTTGGTTGGGAGGGGAGATAGGGGAAAATGGTCAATTGATGAATTGTAGCTGACCTTTTGAGCTATATTTTGTTAGTTGACAACTTTTTGATAACGTGCTTTCTAACAAAGTTATAAGCGAAGGAAAGATGACTCTTTCTTTTTTTCAGTTGTTTTGTTATAACTTGTTAGATCT
>LR572686.1:0-12592 GCA_900536345.3 Caenorhabditis sp. 39 LS-2015 | reverse complement strand
CTTCCTGCAATCACTGACCATCACCCGCTGCCCTTATCAGCATTTCCGTGTTCTCCATTTCAATTTGCCGGTCACACGCACTCCTTCGGTTCGGTCGATAAGCCCTCGAGTGTATTCTATTCTGCTCCCTTCCCTTCTCGAGGTCAACCCTCTTCTTTGTGTTCTTTCTCGATTCGCCCGCCCTCGATCACTTCGATTCGATTCCTGTTTGTCGCGTGTCTTCGAAAAAAGACAACGAAAACTTTTGGTCTACCCGTTTCGTTTTTCGTTACTTCTCCTCGCCGTCTTTCTCTCGTCCTTCTGTACACATATTTTGACATATGTGCAAACCAATACACTCTTTCTTTCCTCCTCCTTTCCCTCCTTCCATCCAAACCTTTCTTCCATTGCGACCAGGAAGAATCACTGAGAACCTGTTGTGAATACTTGAGAGAAAAAGTGATGAATGTCATAAATGGGCCATTGTGTGTATCTGTTTCGCTTGCGCAATCTCATCCCTTTCAATCCTTTCTTCTGCTTCTTCCTGTTCACACCTTTCCTGGTTTCTGCTGGAGATTCTCAGTCGTACGTATCCAGAATCTCCTTCTTTTCTCGAAGTCTCTCAAATATTTCTCTCCTTCTGTTTCCCAGGAAGCAACTGTCTTCTGAAATACGACAACAAAATGTTTTCCCAGGAACCAAAACTTTTTCAGTTGACACCTCGTGTCTCTTCCAATCATTTTGTTTTCTTTCATCTGCCAGGTGGCTCTTCCCTCCCTCTCTCCATTCAATGTTGTTTGTCACAATCAACTGTCTCCTCTTCATTTTCTTGTTTACCACCGCTCTCTCTCTGTTGTTTTCCTCACTTTCCCTCTCTGTTTTTGGTCGATCAATCATATGATTCTCGTTCTCTCCTTTCTCCTTCTCACAGTCTTTTCATCCAACGCATTCTGCTATAATCATACTAATTTCCAGAGAATGTCTCTCCCAATGATAAGAACTGCTCTTCTGATCAGTGCGATCATTCTGCTCGAATCGTCTGCGTTATCACCAGGTCCAGGTTGGTTTTCCCTTGTTTCTTTCTCATTTCCGACAGACTCGCCAGCATAAAAAATGAGTCACTGTGGCCACATTATTGTTTATTTACTCGTCATTATTATCTACTCCGAATCGTGTCTCTTCTCCATCTTCCATCCTCTCTTCCTTTCCCAAATTCTCTCGTTCCACGGAAAAAAGGATTGGAAAAGATCAAAGGGTTCTCAAATAGACAGAGAAAACGTGATTTGGAGTATGCATTTTGATGTTTTCACTGTGAAGCAGTGATAAGAATTTGAAGGTTGACGGAGACATTGGCAGAGATGAGAAACGATGAAAAGAACCTGATGTTGATTTGGTTTATCCGCTGAAATCTGCTGAGACCAGAAACGATTTTCTCAGTTCACTTGTGTTCTGATTCTGAATTTGAGAAAGGACAGGGTGCAAGAAGACGAATATCTTCTGCCCAGGGAACTCGAGACATCTGGAAAATATTGGATATTCAGCAATAACTTGGAGCCTGGTAAACTTCTAAATAATAAGAGTCTACATGCTTGTCATCGGAGATCCCTGTCATAAGTTTTCTCCGCTTTCCTATCCCGATTCCATTGTCCTTCCTTAGATTATGTGTCTTGAAACCAACGTTGTAGTCTTCCATAATGAGTATCATGTTTCCAGATGCCTTCGTCGAACTTCCGAAGGGTGCCTCGTGTCCCCAATCCATCTTCCGCCCGTCTCTCCTCTTCTACCTGGCTCCGTTCGTGATGGCCATCCTCATCTGCAACAAGAATATCACTTCTGACATCCGACTCATGTACGGAAACTGATGCTGCTCCATCTTTCTCTCTTTCTTTCTTTGTATGTACATTCTGCTTCTTCATATTCCTGAATTCTGTCCGGGTTTGGTTCCCTTTCTCACTGGTTTCTTCTTTTTCCGATTTCGTGTCGGAAAAATACAAATATTGCAAATAAACATGTTTCTCTCTCGTCTGGAAAGCATGAAAAGTCATAAGGTATTCACAAATTCCTTGTCTGTATTCCATTTTTTCTGCCAAGAATTTTAATCATTCACGTCATCTTCGCCTCCCTCCCCCTCTCATCAATTTTTTAGTCCCGCTCCCACTTCGTCCCGATCTTCAGAACATTCTCCTCCAACTGGACACCAAGTTATTGTCCTTTTCAGTCGATTGACTAACCGCAAGTGTCCGTCGCATTGGTCCATGATCTCTGTGTTCTGAAATGAAAATTGGTATGTCACCGGGAGAAAGAAAACAGGAAGAACGTCAAACGGTGACACATCGGCTCCGCGAGCAGGTTGTCTATGGCTTCCCCACTCACTTACAGATCCTCTTAAAACGAAAATTTCGAGTCTCAAAGCCATCGTTTTCCCCTTTCGCAGACAGTCAGTGCTCATTTTCTTTGTCCTCGATTTGTATTTCCAATCCAATTTCCCATCCTTATTCCGTGTTTTCCTTCGTTCCGTTTTCTCGAAAAAGCCAATTTCACACCCACTCCATCCTCGTCTCCCATTCCTTTTCAGTTTCAATCCTATCCATTCGTCTTCTTCTTCTCCTTCTCAGTAAAACCTTTTCACCCCAATCCATCCAATTAGTTGTTGGGTACAAAACCGGAAGATGAGCTCTCTCCGGCACCTCATTCGTGCCGTCGACCTCCAACAATCTTCTATTTTTACTATTCTCATTCTCGGTCTTTCAACTCAGAATCTGCAACCTACATAGTAATAATGCTAATGCACAACCCGGAGAGAAAGATGTTGAATATTCGAAAGGGTACCATGGAATTTACACAATGACCAGATCTGCGGATAAACAAGTTTTGTTGGCCGAGCCGGAAGTATTATTAGCAGAGAGCTAAGAGACGGATACGGTAGTCACCGCATCCAGTTTCTTTATTTAGAGTATCCATCGCGTCATTCCATTCCGGTCCGAGAATTTCAAATAAGCAGGTTTAACGAGAGCCTTTTACATGTAGTTTGGCGCGTGTTTTTGTGCATATCTGTTATCTGTTCTTGTCAGACATCATTTGACAAATTCCCAATTTATGTGAAAAATATCTCCTGAATAAGAAGTGATTTCCCCTAAATCTAGTGGACGTCTGCCGTATATCCGAGTTCTTCTTGAAGGCAGTCGTTAGCCACCACGATCTGAGAGTCACTAGTCGTTCTCGTTCTACATCACAGTTTTTTTTTCACAAGTCAAAACATCTGAATCATCCTATGCCAGTCACTGTTCTCTCCTTAATTTGAATATCTCGCAAAAGTACACGAAAACTGTTATTGTTCACCTGGTGATATGATTCATTCGTTTCCCGAACTCTTCTTCCCTTCTGAACATCTAATTGTGGTCTTCTCGTACAACAGTCGTCCAGCTAACCAGTGCTTCTCCTCTCAGCTCTCCTCCCTCACAATGCCCAAAGCCCCGCCCATTCTCCCTTTCCTTCTGAAGAAGCTCACTTACATTCTCACACCGCTGTCAGAACAAACCCGCAATTTGTGCCCTCTTCTCCAATTTCCCGCTCATTCCACCAGTTTCTGTCTTGCAGGATGTCCGCTCTCTGTCGTGCTCTTCTTCTGTTCTGCGTTCTGTTCTTCGCCTGCCACGCTTACAGCCGAATGGAGTTGGAGTAAGGTTGTCAGTGTGGATGCCGTTCCAAAGTGCTCCATTTTCAGAGACCGCATGCAGATGTCGCGTTTCCACGAACCGGGAAAAGGGGCCGCTAACTCGATTGGAGAGTGAGTTCTCTAGTGCAGTCGACTGTCAAACAGTCTTCTCATTGCAGCGACCAATACCTCCGATACCTTTCGGAATACTTCGGTCGTCCAACCCAATGGCGCTCGCCTGGCCCGACGAACTGGGACAACATCTAGGGACAACTGCAGAGTGCCAAGACTGCAGCCTACTCAACTTCACCATACAAAATATGAGGGGAGGCACGGATCTCACTCTGAGGACCAGCCAATATAAACTTACTTATGATCTCGATTTGTTCACTTGCTTGTAGCAGAGCTGAAAATGAAGCTTTTGTGTTAAAAGAAAGATGAATCTGAGTGGTGTATGATCAAGTTGTACTTGTGTCGAGACGTTGACGCATCCGCTGAAAGGGAATCATTACGAGTGCTGAAGGTAGTGAGGGAGGGAGGGAAAGAGGGCTGACGCAGTTGGAGAGGGCGGAAATATCCGAATTATAGACCGGAAACTTGAACATTATGACTGGGGTCTTGAGTTTTCTTTTGATGTGGAGCATCGGATCAAAGAGCAGTCAGCTGGATCTGTCTTTCGGAAACAAAGGGATGTTCGAGAAATCCCAGGAACCAAAGTGGAACAATGAACATCCGTTTCAAATTATCGAGACCGTTGTTATTGTTTAAACGGTTAAGCTAACTCTGCAACAAGATCATGTACAGTAACCATTGGCATTCTGAGAATTTGAAAATATCAAACCAATATGATTCAATCGAAAATCGATGATTGAAAATATTTCTCTTTGTAGCTACAGATGATAGAAATTTGATTTTCTTCAGAGCATTCCAGTTGTGTAGTTCTCCATCGAAATCGGCATTTTTGAAAGATGCTCCCTTTCCTTTAGAACATTAGCCATCGTCATGGCACTTTGCTCGTTTTTTGTTTTTGTTTTCTGTCATCACTCGGTGAACTTATCACCTTGTCGTCTGTTCAATGGTAATCACAATGCTCCTAACCAACTCCTTCCCCGGTCCCTCTGCCCAATTCGATGTTCAATTTCAACATCTTCTTCTTCTTTTTCCTCTGCTCCTCCGTCATCTTCTATGTCTCCCCCTCTATCTCTGTCACATCAAAAATGCAAAACGCATCTAATCCGATATTCGTATCCTCTCTCCCTCCCTCTCTCCCTCTTGGTTCTGTCCATATCAGCTCTGCTCTCCGCATGTCTCTTCCACACGCAACCGACGATTTCCGTGGTCGTTTGACGAGCCAGCCAAGCATACTTATGTGATAATCTTCGTGTCTAAACATTCAATTTTCCCGAGTTTCCTGAGATGTTCTCCAGTCTCCAACAGTCAAATTGTACTGGTGTCGGGAAAGTTTCAGTGGACAGTGTGAGTTGAGAAGGATGTCAGAGATGATAGAGGACCGCCTATGTTTTCAGTGCGGGTTCGGCAAGTTCTGTTGTATGGATGGATGCTGCACTGACTTCACCTACTTTATCATTTTGCTGTGAGGCATCCGAATCTTGTTCTTCGGTTATCAATACGCAATTTTGCAGGATTGTCATCTCGATGATTGTGATTGTTGCAGTTTTTATTCACGTGGAACTGATGAAAGAGCGAAGATTCAATGAGAGACTGAAAAGACACGTGGAATCTTGCAACAATGGGACACCGAACCTCGAATTCCGTATGTTGTCTGCCTAGTTTTCTGCGAGATCATCACCCAGATGATGAAGACCTTTAGCTTGAAAAATCTGTTTTTTTCCAATATGTGGAATTGCATTGTTTGAAAATTATATGTTCTCGTAGCATTCTGACAAATGTTTCGAGACAAGAATAATAATAGTTTGGTTTAGAAGAGTCTCGAATCTTCCTGGGAGCGTCTCCAATCGAAGCGTGCCCGTTCAACCTTCCTCCGAGTTGCAGTCCTCCGATGACTGTTCCTCGACTGAAATTCCACAAGAATCGTCCGATCCGAGAGTTCCTCCACAAACATTTGTAGATCCAATTCCATTTGTTTTCCCCTATTTTCATTCGCCTCTTCATCTCGAAATAAATCAAAACACAGCTCAGCACGTGCTCTTTTCAATATTTTTCTTTTTGCAGTGTCGCTTTCAGCCGCCGGAAAGTAAATAAATACATGGAAAGTGCACATTTGGCTGTTTTTCCACCTTCACTCGCGACTTTTCTCTGTCGCCGTCACAAGATTGTGTCTTCTGTTTTTGCCTGCTTTGCTTGGAATTCATTGGATTGACTGCGAGACAAAGAAAACGAGACGAAGTGATCAGAAGAGATGCAGACATGATGAGAGAATGGTCAGAGACAGAGGATCACGGGAAGCAGAGACGGTTCGCATCACAGAGACCGGCACTGTTTCAGTTGATTACTAGATTGCTGAGAATCATTGTTTCTGTTCAGTTCTACCGAACTCTACCCAACCCTCGAAGTCACATGTTCCTCTTAACATGCACTCCCATTTTCCCTTTCAAACAATAGAATTATCCTTGTCCTGGACACGTATCTTCCTTACTATCTTATCGATGCACCCAGTTCATTTTCGATCAAGTGATCAGTCACTAATGTGATTCTCAACTTGAAAAAAAACATCTGTAGAACAGCGTCGAACCGGTTCGTATTACGCTTGGTCCTTTTGTTTCAAAACTGTTTAGATAATTGCCAAAAGAACTTTTGACCAAATCGCGTCATGTCTGATATGTCTTTCGTTGAAACTCTTCTTCTCACTCCTGGCAAAACAGATATAAACTTCCTCGACTTTGTGTTTAGTCTTTTGATTCCGAGTCCCATCATCACTGCCATCTCTTTCGATTGTTGCCGAGTCTCCATCGGACGATTGCCTCGTGGCGCAGCTCACTTCCAGGTCAGCTGTTCCTCGATCCATGGCCCTGCTCCTCTTCAAACGGTCAATCAGATTGAACCAGTTTTAAATCTTTGAAAATATCATGAAGATGTCCTTCTTGACAAAGCAACTTTCGATTTCAGTGGAAGGTCATTTGTCTCGACGTCCACTTGGTACCCAGCTTGTTTCATTTCTCACTTATCAAGTACAGGTAGATGACGAGGTCGTCCTCTGCAACTCAAAGTTGCAGTGATTTTAGAGATTGAGCTACCAGAACGATTATCGGGTTGAGTGCCCTGCCGCTGTTCTCCCCATACCATGTGTTATTGGCCTCGCATCCCTGTCCTATTTTGATGATTCCCTTCCCTCCTCACTATACCCCTTCTCTCTTCCAAATAACAATTTCGATTGGAGACGAGTAGTGTGTTTGTCCCGTCCCTCCGCCTCTCTCCTTCTGCGCCCGGTCGTCCCCGATAGAATCTGGTTGACAGGTTGGGTTACTCTCTGTCTGTTTCTGTTTCTTTCATTTTTCAATATACGTGTCGCCTCGCATTTTCCATGCAATGGTCATGCGGCCAACCGAAAGAAATGGCGAAAGTCAGTCAACAATTACTGTTTTCCCGCAACTTTTCTGGTCTCTCCCTTCCAGTGCTTATCACCATTCCGAATGACTCGTGCACCGTATTCAAAAACAAGTATGATAGGACATGTAAATAGGCGTTATCAGTGAAAGACCAAGTGCTTCTCTTGCAATAAATTCCCGAGGCATCCATTATGTTCTTTATCTCTTTATACTACCGTTATAATAGTCCCAAACTGGAAATCCAAAATTCGATTTGCAGAAGAATGCCCGAGCATCACGCAGTCGACATCGAGAGTGTCCCGATAGTCACTCCACCACCATACATGGACCCAGCAAATGCGCAGGCAAAGAAGAAGATGTCGAGAATCAGGAAAGAGTCGGTCAACAACATGAAGACCTGTGCTCACTGCGGAGCTCTGCCACAAGCACAGGCTAGCAACATGCCACATGAACAAGGTACGGTTGGCAGAAAATAGAGACTGGAATCGATTTTGACGAAAGTGAATTGAAAAACTAAAATGATACCTTTACAACGAAGAGTTCTAAACTGTATTGTTCCGTTGCAGTGCTGGTCTGGCCGGCAGTCCGTCCCATCAATCACATTCACCAGGACTCTCGTCAGTTCATCGGCTATGTAATCGTCATTGCACTGGTCATTTTCATGTTGTTCGCTGCCTGCAAATACCTTCCTTAAATTCCCCTTTGCTTCACTTTTTCTCCATTTCGGCCACTTCCTAAATTATTCCAGGAGGCTCTCCCCTACAATTTCCACCTACTTTTCCATTACAAGCTCCAAAGCATTTTGATGAATGAACCGATGCATTATGAATTCGAATAAACACATTCTAATCACATTATTCGTACACCCAAACCCGCAGACTCCTCCCCTTACAGCTCGCTTCTTATCAGTCACTTGGTCCTTTCCCTTCCACTCTTCATAATAACATTTCAGCTCTTCTATACGTTTTCATCGGTTTCCCCTCCACTCATTTGTTTCTATCATGTCCGAGAGTCCAACAACTGCTATTGTTATGCCTCCTCCATACATGGACCCGGCCAACAGCCAAGTGAAGAAGCAGAATCAACGATTCCGACAAGAGTCGATTCGGAAGTTGAAGGTCTGCGAGCACTGCGGAGCCCTTCCACATGCTCAAGTCAGAAATCTGCCGTCCGAACAAGGTAAGAACACAAATGATGGCAGTGTATAACTTGTCCGTTTGCAGTGTTCGTCTGGCCAGCTGCCCGGCCGGACAACTCGATCCAACAAGATTCTCGTCAGTTCATCGGCTATGTCATCATCATTGCACTTGTCATTTTCGGTCTCTTTGCTGCCTGCAAGTACCTTCCATAAGTCGTCGGTCATCAATCATTTCAGAAAGTTTATATTTCAACTTTTATCACCTTGCTTGTAAATAAACAAATAAATACATATATTTTTATATGAAAATGAAAAATTTATGATGAATTTGGTATTACAACATGCTTTAACCTCTTCGTCCTCACCGCCTGCCGTGCGTCTCTCGCCACCACATAAGCGCCGGATGCATTTTTGTCTGCAAAAATGCAAATGTTAGAAGAAATTCCAGTAGATTTTGTCATCGAGAAAGTTGAAGTCATTTCTTGTCACTATTCATATCTTTCTGCTGACAACTTTCAGTTTCACATACCGACACGGAAAGTATTGAAAGTTATCATTTTGATTAGATAACAACGATACGGATGATGGACCAGAAGCATAACAATTGTTGACGCGATCCCGTGAAGAGAGAATATGAGAACGACCACACTGTTCAAGACTTGACTGTAGAACTTGAAGTAAATGGATGCCATGCCGGAACTGATAGGAATGAATAAGAAGGCGGTCGGAACAGATGCTTGGACGACAATTCCGAGGAAGAACGATTGCTGATACTTTTTAGTCTGAGGGGACAACACAACGGAAGTCGAAAAATAGAGATAGTATAAACATTGCGCTGAAAAGAACAGAAACTGGATCCACAAGCTCAGAATTATCACTCCAAGTGTTGTTATGAGATATAATTCCCAGAAATTGTCGTTTATCATAATGAACACGTCTGAGTAAAAAAACTCTTCTGATGGACATGGTATTACCTGAAATTACACGTTGAAAATGAAAAGAACCCGAAAGTTACTCTGAGAAAAGTGATCTTTGCTGTCGCCTGATCCGGAATATTCAAAAGTACTGGAAGCAAAGCTAATCCGAAAAATGTGCAGAAGGTAAAGTAATAAAGAAATCTAGAAGTTCTCTTTGTTATTCGGAACCGATTATTTGGAATACAACTGCTGCGATTCTCAAAAAGAGCAAGAATAGAGATAGACATAACTGAAAAGAGAGCATTTGTTATGAAACAATCATTTGAAACTCACAAAAAATAACATACAATCCAAGATAAATTTGGATAGAAGTTGGTATTCCCAAAACTCGAAGAAGACCGACGGGGAAGCCAGAAATCATTGGAAAATAGAAATATGGAGTGATAAGAGAACAAGCCAATATATCCACGAAACAGCACCTGCAATATGGCCATGGATATTCATAATTTGAACATGTCGAATCCGTCAACAGAAAACTTACCAAAAATGGGTATTCAATAGAACAAACTTGATGGAACTCATCGATCTTGGCGTTTTTTTCAGAATACAAAAAGCTGTGAATATATAAAACGGGAGGAAAACGGCAAGCATCGAATGAGAACAGAAAGCGAGTCCCTGCCAAGTAGTTATGAAAGTCGCATCTTTCGGACAGTTTTTCTTCCATTCCGTCTGATAGTAATTGTCGACAAACGAGGACATATCACTATATTCTTGAAAAGTTAGAAATGTGTCAGAGAAGATAGAATATCGCTTTCAGGCCCACGGCAGGTGAAATTAGAAATTGACAAATTCAAATTCTGTGTGCTGATCTCAGTGACTTGCAGCTCATATGGAAATAAATCACAATTCTTGTCCAAGAAATCATCTCACTCCGTCAAACTGATGACTTGAAGATAAAGTCATTGCTGTCTTGTTCGCCGCATTTTTTTAAAATGCATTTTCTTCTTAAAGGAAAAGCCCAAAAAAAGTTGATGGATAGTTACATAGTCCTTTGTCTAACTGTTGAGGCTGAGGACTCGACTCGTCCAGAAATTTCTTGATTTTTTCAAGGCGCGGTCATATAATAAGTCTGGCGACGAATCCGATCCTACTCCGTCCAGATCGACACGGACCGGCCACATCATCATCTCATCGCCATCTTCGGCCGCCCTTTCCTGCTCTTCATATATTCTGGCTGGAGCTGAGAGGACGAGTATCGTACGGGGAGTTGTGTTGGAATTGCTGGGAGTTCTGCGGAGGGCCAAACTGTTGGAGTCCGGGAGGCGGTGGTGGAGCAGATGGGACAGTGTACGTGTGAGTCGTTGTTGTGGTTGCAATGACTGGAACCGAAGTTGTGACGACAGTCTCGCTCTGGCAGTATCCTTGTTTGTTGCACCAGGAACACAGCACGAAGATGGCGATAAATCCGACGACAATCAAACTGAAATAGTACATTCATATTGCTCAGTTATCCCTCAGTATCTACATGATCCATATCCAAGAAGACGAGTTCGAACAAGGTAAGAACACAAATGATGACAGTGCAGAACTCGTCCGTTGGCAGTGTTCGTCTGGCCAGCTGCCCGGCCGGACAACTCTATCCAACAGGATTCTCGTCAGTTCATCGGCTATGTTATCATCATTGCACTTGTCATTTTCGGTCTCTTTGCTGCATGCAAGTACCTTTAGTCGTCGGTCATCATTTCAGAAAGTTTATATTTTTACTTTTACCACCTTGCTTGTAAATAATCAAATAAATACATATATTTTTATAATTAACCATTTCGTTTTGTTTTTTCTGGATAATAACTAAATAAAAATTGCTTTAGAACAAAAATTGAAATGGTATTGAGGATAATTAGAGAGGACTGATTCTGTTCGAAGGCGTCCTCACCGCCTGCCGTGCGTCTCTCGCCACCACATAAGCGCCGGATGCATTTTTGTCTGCAAAAATGCAAATGTTAGGAAGAATTTCTAGTAGATTTTGTCATCGAGAAAGTTGAAGTGAATACCTGTCACTGTTCACATCTTTTTGCTGACAACTTTCAGTTTCACTTACCAACACGGAAAGTATCGAAAGTTATCATTTTGATTAGATAACAACGATATGGATGATGGACCAGAAGCATAACAATTGTTGACACAATCCCGTGAAAAGAGAATATGAGAACGATCATACTGTTCAAGACTTGACTGTAGAACTTGAAGTAAACGGATGACAAGCCAAAACAGACGGGAATAAACAAGAAGGTGAACGGAACAGAGACTTGGACGACAATTCCGAGGAAGAACGATTGCTGGTACTTTTTAGTCTGAGGGGACAACACAACGGAAGTCGAAAAATAGAGATAGTAAAAACAGCAGGCCGAGAAGAATAGAAGCTGGATAAGAATGCTCAAAACTATGACACCAAATGATATCATGAGATATGCTTGCCAGAATATGTCGGTTGTCAGAGTGAATACGTCAGAGTAGAAAAACTCTTCTGATGGACATGGTATTACCTCAAATGAAACATTGCAAATGAAAAGAACTTTCAAGTTACTCTGAGAAAAGTGATTTTTGCTGTCGCCTGATCCGGAGGATTCAAAAACCCTGGAAGCAAAACGATTCCGTAAAATGTGCATAAGGTAAAGTAATACAAAAAAATAGATCTTCTCTTTGTTATTCGAAACCGATTAGTTGGAATACAATTGCTGCGATTTTCAAAAAGAGCAATGAGAGAGATACACATAACTGAAAAGAGAGCACTGTTTTCCAACAATCATTTGAAACTCACAAAAACTCGCAACGACTCCAATATAAGTTTGGACAGAAGCTGGTATTCCCAAAACTTGAAAAAGGCCGATGGGGAAGCCAGAAATCATTGGAAAATAGAAATATGGAGTGATCATAGAACAAGCCAAGATATCCACGAAACAGCACCTGCAATGTAGCCATGGATGTTCATGATTTGAACATATCGAATCCTTCAACAGAAAACTTACCATAAATGGGCATTCAGTAGAACAAACTTGATGGAATTCATTGATCTTGGAGTTTTTTTCAGAATACAAAAAGCTGTGAATATATAGCACGGGAGGAAAACGGCAAGCATCGAATGAGAACAGAAAGCGAGTCCCTGCCAAGTAGTTAGGAAGGTTGCATCTTTCGGACAGTTTTTCTTCCATTCCGTTTGATAGTAATTGTCGACAAACGAGGACATATCGTATCAGAACAGCTCAAAAACCGAGCTCACGAGCTGAATTGCATCAGGACTCTTGACTGATTGCCTCGAAAAATGAGAAAAGGTGGAGAGATGGAAAACGGAGGAAGTCGATTTTTGAAAAGTTAGCAA
>LR572677.1:0-15897 GCA_900536345.3 Caenorhabditis sp. 39 LS-2015 | reverse complement strand
ACTGGAGCCCCAGGAGGTTGCGACCACTGCCCACCACCAAGAACCGCCCCAGGATATTAAGCTCATTCACTCTGTATCTCCAATGCTTTTCTGCATTGCCTGTCTTTCTTTATACCTCAATAAATAAAGTTATGACAAATACAATAACAAACATTTCTGAAAACATTCATGGACAGTGAACACAATTTTAAAGTTAAAGAAGGGAACAAGTCACTAAGTGGCTGTTGTTAATCTTAGCGTTTAATCTCGGAAAACAAATTCGAACTTGTAGATGTTTTTCTTGTAGATCTTCACACTATAAAACTGACCAATTTCATTGTCATTGTGTTTTTCCTTTGAAAATACTGTGTGTTTGCTTTTTCAGCTTAATTTTTCCATAAAAGTTTGATAGTTCAGAGAAGAACTACTGTAGGTAGTTTCTGAACCTCTCCCTCAGCATCCAACTGATTGTTTACCTACCTACCTGTGTAGAAAGTTTTTGTGATTCCCCTACACTCTTCCCCCCCCCTTCCTTTCTTTGTGTCTTCTGTATAGATTGATAGGTTTGCGATACCAAAGAAAGGAAATATTGCGTAATGGGTGTAATTTGATTACGTTTTCGGTGAAACATCGGATATCTGCTAGGTTCAGGATAATGATCGTGAGGAACATGAATGTGGCTGTAAAAGGGTGTTGGATATTTTTGGGGGCGCATAATGATGTTGTCAAGCCGGAATGGATAGGATAATCAACGCCATTTCCAGTTACATACATCTTCTGCAAAGGTCACAAAAAACGGACTATGAGCGAAAGTGGAATAAATTTGTCATCCACACCCTTTGGCTGTTCTTCCTCCTTCAGCCGCTTCTCTCATGGCGGAACCCTTTCAGCAATTCAAAGATCCCATTAAAATGCAAATAGTTCCTTTCCCACCCTCTCTCTCAAATCGCAATTTGCCAAGCAGGCCAGGCCACCTTGTTTGACGGTTTTCCTTCCATTGTTTTTTGGCATGCCCCCCCCCGGTAAATACTAGCGAAACAAATTAGTGAGGCTTGAATTGGTTCGCCGTCGTGGTTGGAATGCGGAGAAATTTGAGATGTCCTTCAAAATCAGCGACAGGAGCCTCATGGTACTGATCGATTCGCGATCCCCAGTCACCGTCACCCCAACAGTGAACATCGTCAGTAAGATCACAGAAACATTGACGATGCGGTGTGGCAGTTTAATCTAGTGGCAAGGATCGAAAATGAAGCAAGGGCAGACGGCAAAAACTTGATTTTTTTTGGCATTTGGTTCCTTCTTGAGGAGAATGATTAAGCATAAGACAGCTAACGCGAATATGAAATATGAACTTTTGAAGAATGAGACACTGATACGGAAGCAGTGTAATGAAGACAATGGGGAAGTAATAATGAAGACCTCCATTGGGTTACGGTAGAACAAAGGAGTTGCAATGTACGGAAAATGTACTAAACTGGAAGCATAACAATGTATGATCCGAAAAATGGTAAGGACGTAACTTCTGGCTTATTACAGAAAACATTACTATTTTAAAACAGATTTTGATTCGACCTATGCCCTTAAAGTTTTAGGAATTAACCTAAATGACGTGACATTTTTGATGTGAATAGAAAATGATTGCTTCAATGTAGTAGTACCATTTGTTCCTCCATTCTACCCCGAATACCGTTTAATTGAGAGAGAGAGATCATCATTGCGATTGCTTCCTTCTTCCACTTGATTTTGTTGTTTGGTGCAACCCATCATAATCTCATTAGGTGGTCTGTTGAGTGAGAGAGCGCCCCGTTTGAATAAGATTCTTCCATTCGTAATGGCAGCCCGTAGGTATTTCCTTGATACAAAAAACTATCATCGTTTTTGTTGAGGACTGCGTCTCCGCCCTCCGCATTGTACATTCATTAACTCATCTCCGCCCACCTCCAGTATAAAAGCTGAGGGTTGTGAAATGGAAGACAGGTGTCCTCTTCTTTTCTTTTTCTACTTCATTTTCTAAGCAACTTTCCTTTTTTTATTCTGTCTTAAAATAGTATACTGAATTGTCTTCAGTTTTTTCAAGTCATCTTTTCAGATGTCTGACGTCAAGCAACTCGAGCACGAGGCTAGCTCCCTCCGCCGTGTGGCACTCGTTGGAGTCGCCGTCTCCTTCACCGCCACCCTTGTGTGCGTGATCGCCGCCCCAATGCTGTACAACTACATGCAGCACATGCAATCCGTCATGCAATCCGAGGTTGACTTCTGCCGTTCCCGCTCTGGAAACATCTGGAGAGAGGTGACCCGCACCCAGGTCCTCGCCAAGGTCTCTGGAGGAGCCATCCGTTCCCGCCGTCAAGCTGGATACGAGAGCGCCGGAGTTGAGGGATCTTTCTCCAGCCAACACCAAGGAGGATGCTGCGGATGCGGAGTTTCTGCTGCTGGACCACCAGGAGCCCCAGGACAAGACGGAGATGATGGATCCGATGGAGCCCCAGGAGCCCCAGGAAACGACGGACCAGACGGACCAGCTGCTACTCCAGCCCCACAACACGAGTTCTGCTTTGACTGCCCAGCCGGACCACCAGGACCAGCTGGACCATCTGGACCAAAGGGACCAAACGGAAACCCAGGATCCGACGGACAGCCAGGAGCCCCAGGAAACAACGGAAACGCCGGAGGACCAGGAGCCCCAGGACAAGCCGGACAAGACGGACACCCAGGAAACGCCGGATCTCCAGGAGCCCCAGGAAAGGTCGTCGAGGTTCCAGGCCCAGCCGGAGCCCCAGGAGCCCCAGGACCAGACGGACCAGCTGGACCAGCCGGAGGACCAGGAGCCCCAGGACAGCCAGGATCCCAGGGACCACAAGGACCAGCCGGAGACAACGGAGCCGCTGGAGCCCCAGGACAGCCAGGAGCCAACGGAGACAATGGAGCCGACGGAGAAATTGGAGCCCCAGGAGGTTGCGACCACTGCCCACCACCAAGAACCGCCCCAGGATATTAAGCTCATTCACTTCGTATCTCCAATGCTCATTCTCATCACTTGTAACTTCTCATTTTGCAAATAAAATGTTGCATAAAACAATTTCTCGTTTTTTTATGATTTCCAAAAACTTCAATTTGAAGTAATAGAATTTCGCGCATGCTTGTGCAATAATGCAAATCCGTAGCATTCAGATTTGTGTTCGTTTCAGAAACTTCTAAGAGCAAAGTGAATAGATACTAAAAGTTGTCAATTGAACTCGAAACATACATTGAGCAAGTATCGGAATCAGAAGAATTCTGATACTCAGTGTCAAACATGTGACTTATAGAAACAGTAGAGATAAATAATGTTTTGCAAAAATGAATAGAAAGTCTTAGAAAATTTTAGCACTGGAAAAATTGCATTTGTCAGAAAAGTAACACCCCTAATTAGAATATCAAAATTGCAGTTTTAGTAATCAGTGATATCATTAATACAGCAAATGGTTGGGGGTTGTATCTGAAAAAAATGAAGAAATTCGTTTAATTGGCACGACATCCGCTTGCAGGTAAATTGTGGAACAGTTCGTCCTATTTCAAAAATACCGAACATTTTTTGACCATTCCTTTCCAAATTTCTTTTTGAGTAAGAAAAACTGATATTATTGAGCTGATTCCAAATAAAAATTCCAGAAATCTTAATGAGAATGATGCTAGTAGTTACTGTTGCCATTTTTTACAAAATCTTTGTGGGTTAATATTTTGAAATGACTTTTTGTTTGCAATTGAGATCATGGAATACAATTGACTCACATTTTCAAAGTAAGGATTATTAATTTTCAAGTTAGCTGTTTTTGACCGTTGCACTTAGTTATTATTTGTTTTAATGTTTCATTGAAAAAGTGTCTAGACGGTCTAATGTAAGAACACACGCTGTCTACCAACCTTTGGATTGGTTTAGGTTCACCATAAAATAGCTGTTCAGAATTCACTTCCGCAACCGCATCACCACCGTGTTTTCAATTTCTGTCCTTCAACGTAATTTTTGCGTGCGGTGTGGTCTTTGCCCACCGCATTCACCCAACCCCAAAGCCTTGTCTTCACGAATGTCGTAAGTATTTCCTTGATGAGAAAAAACTATCACCTTTTTTGTTCGCCACCTATGTCTCCGTGATGGCAGTGTACACTCATTAACCCATCTCCGCCCACTTGTAGTATAAAAAGCGGCAGAGGAGAATAGAAGGCAGGTGAATTCTCATCTCTTTTCTATTGTTCTGAAAGGTGAGTATATTAGGGCTAGAACAAAATAGAACTCCAACTTTTAAAGATGTCTGATATCAAGCAACTCGAGCACGAGGCTAGCTCTCTCCGCCGTGTGGCACTCGTTGGAGTCGCCGTCTCCTTCACCGCCACCCTTGTGTGCGTGATCGCCGCACCAATGCTGTACAACTACATGCAGCACATGCAATCCGTCATGCAATCCGAGGTTGACTTCTGCCGTTCCCGCTCTGGAAACATCTGGAGAGAGGTGACCCGCACCCAGGTCCTCGCCAAGGTCTCTGGAGGAGCCATCCGTTCCCGCCGTCAAGCTGGATACGAGAGCGCCGGAGTTGAAGGATCTTTCTCCAGCCAACACCAAGGAGGATGCTGCGGATGCGGAGTCTCTGCTGCTGGACCACCAGGAGCCCCAGGACAAGACGGAGATGATGGAGCCGATGGAGCCCCAGGAGCCCCAGGAAACGACGGACCAGACGGACCATCCGCCACCCCAGCCCCACATCACGAGTTCTGCTTCGACTGCCCAGCTGGACCAGCCGGACCAGCCGGACCAGCTGGACCAAAGGGACCAAATGGAAACCCAGGATCCGACGGACAGCCAGGAGCCCCAGGAAGCAACGGAAACGCCGGAGGACCAGGAGCCCCAGGACAAGCAGGACAAGACGGACACCCAGGAAACGCCGGAGCCCCAGGAGCCCCAGGAAAGGTCGTCGAGGTTCCAGGCCCAGCCGGAGCCCCAGGAGCCCCAGGACCAGACGGACCAGCTGGACCAGCCGGAGGACCAGGAGCCCCAGGACAGCCAGGATCCCAGGGACCACAAGGACCAGCCGGAGACAACGGAGCCGCTGGAGCCCCAGGACAACCAGGAGCCAACGGAGACAATGGAGCCGACGGAGAGACTGGAGCCCCAGGAGGTTGCGACCACTGCCCACCACCAAGAACCGCCCCAGGATATTAATTCCTATAATTTTTTGTTTCTTGCAATGGTATGCAAGTCTTTCATATCAACCTCTAAATAAAATCATGACCTTATTTTTATTTTTCCCGAGAAGACCCACAAAGTACACCGTATCACATCAAAAAATGTTATCTTCGAAAGTTCCGTAAATCTCCGTCACGCTGACTTTCTTTCCGTGTATTCCACTGAAATTCGTCGAGTTCAGCATGTGTTGTATCTGAAAAGTCATTTATTATAAAAAAGTTCATGAATCCGTAAACTTGAAATTCTGCATAATCTATTTCCTGGTCAAGTGTTAAAAACTGGCACGAAACCTCTTTTGACTATGCGTTTTTGCAGCGTATTTTCACGACGAGGCATGATTTATGAGGTGCTATGAAAATTGATCTAATGCGTTCAAAACGACATAAATAAGGTACATAGCCTTTGGTTTCATTCACTGTTTATCACTTTGCCAACCACTGCAACCTGTTTTGCGCCGACGAGAAACGTGTCAATCTGCTAAATCTCAATAACTTCCTCCCGGTACAAACTACATACAAAAGCAACATTCGTCATTTTATTTTCTACTAGACATGCATTCCACTTGACTGTCTTCCCTCACCTCTTCACTCGATCTCCCTTTCGTTTCAGGAAGGTACAGGTAGATGACAATAGCAGCTACCAATGCGGGGCCTGCTGCTAAGATCAAAAGACTGAAAACAATAGCTGCGTTTCAAAATATTACAAAAAAAAACTGACCTGTAACTGCCAACTAACGCATCAACACTGAGGTAGAAGAATGTTTCAATCATTGTCATTGAGAGAAGTATTCCTGTTGACATTGGTTGGAATATCCATGCATAATCAGGATCAACCAGCTCAGACGTCAGGAACCATGCAGGTCCTCCACATCCCATTCCAATAAACGTTTTTGTCGCCGCAAAACAGAGAGAAACCATTAATTTGCTTGATGTAAAAACCACAGCTCCAATATTGGCAACACATGTTCCGAATAGGCCAATCAGCACCAGTTTTCGTCTTCCGTAGCGGTCAGCCTGAAATATTGGTAATAAACGGGAACACAGTCAAAGGGTAATGGTCTGTACGCGGAAAGTGGATAAAACAACTGCATGTTGAGCTTGTTGCCAACAAATATCCATGTCGAAAACAAAAAGAACACTGAAATCCAAATCTAAATCTCACCAAAAATATTCCCAGCAAAGAAGAAGAAAACAGCACAAGGCCAAGAGCGTCAGACACAAGAACAGTGAATGCATCCGTTGACTGATGTTTCTGCGTCGGATTTTTGCTGTCTACCTGAAAAAATATTTGAAAAAATTGCATCTAGTCCAATAAATACTTACAATGAGCATATTAGCTGAGAAAGTGTCAATCAAATCGTCTCCGGTAAAGGCATAGGAGGCAGCAACCACAGCTCCAATCAGAAAACCTTTGAAGGAATCTCTCCACGATTTTCTGAAAGTTCAATTTGGCATTAATCGTTTTTGGTAAAAAAAAACACACCCATAATCTGAATACTTGGTACTCATCTTACTCTCCATCATTTCGTAATTAGATATCAAAGGTTGGTACGCACTAGTTCTCTCAATGCCATGGTAGAACAGTTTTGAGTGGATTGCTTGAATAACGTTTTTACTTGTTATGTTGATCACTGTACCTTCATGAATGCATTCGGGATGAAAATGGCTCAGGTAGAACGGTGTTGGTGGAGTGATGACCAGTAGGAATAATAAGAAGATAATGGGAACAACTGCAGCAATCTGCATGATTATGAACCGGGAGTTTCCAAGAGGCAAGATCTCTTCGGATCCAAGGACCAAACCGAGAAGAGTAGCAAAAGATTGGGAGACTTGCTGAAAATATGATATCTTATTTATCTTTCTCTGCAGTTTAGTTGTTACTTGAAAATTATTCAAAAAAGATCGGTAATGCGGCGGGCTGATCTCAATTATGTACAAAGGCAGAAGACACAACGAGCTGCCAGCTTGTAGACCAATCATCAGGCGTCCGATTGATAATATTGTTATGAACGTGATCTCGCCTAAAACAAAAAAAAAGAATCAACAAACAATGATATATTCGATGACGGTACCAAGGGAGAGGAAAGATAAAGCAACAAAGTGAACTACAACTCCAATGGTAGCTGCCATGCACATGATCCCTTGTGATCGTTTTACACCGATCCATTTCGTCATGAATGGAACCTGAATAACAACATTTGAATCTGGTGGAAAACAAGTATTACCAACAAGAATCCAAGAATAGTTCCTGGGTAGAACATGCTGACAGCGACGCTCCATTGCGAGAGCCATTCGGCCTCTGGGAGTTGGCATGTCGCACATTGTCTCACTTCTTTGTAAGCCGTCCTGGCTAATTTATAAAACGTATCAACAGATGTATTCACATAAGTGATCTGTAAAAAAACAATTCATTTCTTGAAGAAAAATCGTCATGTGTTTTGATAATTTTGATTTGTTTTGCAAGAACGGAGTTATTTGCATACGTATGCATACATACATACTTGGAACGCAAATGACCAATTGGCGCAAAACGAAGCGATGACTGCCAATATGACCAAACGACATGGCGGTATGTTCATTAATCGTACTGAAATTAGGGAGTTCAACAGAAAAAAAAATGGCAATTTCTATTAGGCATTAAGATTAGCGACGTAACTTACTTTTCGCTGCCCAATTCATTTTCAGAAGATTTTTTTTTAAAGAAAAATTCTACGCTAAAATCTAGAAAGAAAGCATGAGACCTCTCGAGTGCAAAAGGAATGATTGGAACAAACCGTTCCAAACATGCAGACGCCTCGCATAAATTTTCTCTTTTATTTTATGGGATAGGTGAGTCAAAAGAAGACACGCAGACGTGGAAAACGAGGAAGAAAATAAAAAGATGCAACTGAAACAAAAACGACAAGGAAACATTGAAACAGAGAGGGAACGCAGATAAAAGTGGTACACACCGATCGTTTTGTCTTCTTTTTGAAGAGGTATCAAATGAAAAATTATTTGAGAAAAAAAACAAGTGATAAGATCGATGTAATGAATAATATGGTGTAGACTGTTGAGAGCTGTGTGCGTGGAAGTGTAGGGGCATAGTCTCCACGATAAGATAATATTCAGTTCTCTTTTCATTTTCTGCTCGCTCAGCACGTACTTCTCCATTCATTTATTGAATGAACAAGTCACATAAAATGATTGTGTCCGGTGTAGTCGAGAACCATAAGCGAATAACCTTCTCTCTCTGTTTCTCTTACTCTCTTTGCTTCTACCGCTAAATTGAACTCGGAAGAATAATCACGAGAGTAAAAGATAAGGAGTCGAGCTGGCCGGTCGTTTGTTACTTTTTAAAATTTGTTCTCTTGTTCTTTCTTCTCTTCCTTGTCACAGTTTCAGACACTCCTCTCCTTCATCTGTCCATCAAATTACCGCACAAAACAGAAATCAAAAGGGCAAATCAAACCCTTTCCTTACACAAATGTTTCTTTTGCCTTTGGCTCGGATTGTTTTATGTTTCGTCATCATCACGGCCTGCAAACTCAAGCCCGTCGTCATTCTTTCTTATTCTCCTTCTTACCGCAACTGTTACACCAAAGTTTTCCGCCAAGGCGTCGCCATCTAGCCGTGTTTAATTTAAGATCACAAGGACCACAAGTTTTTTGCCCTCGAGCATTTCTTTTTTTCATTTTTTGCTTTCCAATTACATTCTGCCAAGCGAAAAGGCGCCAAAAAAGTCGTTATTGAATTATGTCCGCGAGTCGACCTTCACCTCCATTTCCACAGAGGCTGCCTCGAAAAGTCGTTTTTTTGCACTTGCCGTATATGAATTCGGCTTTCCCTTCACCTCCTTCCCTGTGAACTTCATTAGAATCCAGCCCAATCAACAGCTGTCCTTCCTTCCACTTGTTTTGCGTGGATCAGGCGAGTCACAACGGATACCCATCTCAATCACATACGGAAAAGACACCGGTCGGTTGGTGGTAAGAGACGGGAGAGCGGTTAGGGTGACCTTCCCATTCCGTTCTCTCTCACCAGGTTTTTTGTCCTCAACGGAAGCGAAAAAAAGCAAAGTTTCTTGTTTCCTAAGAGCGTTGCACCTTTTCTTTCTGCGTTAATAGAGCGACGGATAGATGAAAAAAAGAGAGTTTTCTATCATTTTGTCAATTGAAAATATAAACGTTTCCGTTTTGCCGCCGCTGCTGGCAGTATTGCCGCCTTGCTTTCTCTCACTTTTTCATTCCTTTTCTCTGATTCATTTGCCTTTTCGTCCAAACTTTGTAGTATTTTTTCCGTTTCTCTTACACTTGAGCAGATTTGGAGTAATCCCCCCAAGTCCTTGACTCCAAATCGGATTCCTCTCAATGCAGTGAGTCCAGTCATCTTTCCTTTGCACCACCATCAATCATAGTACACTTATTTCGCCGTGTTTTGCGTGCACCGCGTCGGCGACGGATGGCAAATGTGTTAATCGATGAATCGGCGCACAGTGCTGCGGACGGAACGGTTATAGTGCGTGCCCGCTCTTCGTCTCTCTGTTCTCTTCATTATACTGCCACGCACTAGAATTTTCCACAAACCGGCCGCTTCGTGGACCACTGTGCACTACCACTCCCTCTGCGTCTCTCGCTCCTTTCGTTTTTTCCTACCCGGCGCGCATACAAAAATAAGATTCAAACCCAAAGGCCATTTTTAGTAGTGTCAATTTTCTTTATGGATTCTACGTTTTGTAGCAGCATGCACATAAAATATCGTGTAAAATGCTCATTATAATTTTTCCATTTGGCTTGGCCTATTCCTATTCCTATTCCTTTTGCTTCATTTTCTTTCGTTTCACTTTGCTCCGCTTCAAAAGTCCTTCTTTCACAAACAAACTTCTTCCAGGTCGGTTTGTTCCCACCTACTTGTCAGACTCATGGTAATTACTTCCGATTATTTCATCAATTCAAGAGTTGGTGATCTTGACATCGTAAGAATTTAATTGCTGACACAGTCAAAATGTATTATTGTATTTAGATCAGCGCAGGATGGCGTTATATGCAGCGCACAATGAACCAAGAAGATCGAAATGGGTTCGAAAAGATGATCAACATGCCCGGGTTTTCGGTAGAGAAGTTTGAGGAAGTGTACTTGCTGAAGAGGATCAACCCATTCTCACAACGTAAAAAATTAAAATTTTTCGATTCAAAGCTAGAATATGAATCAACGTCTTATTTTTAAGATCCACAAACCCAGCAGACTCCCTCTGGCCGCCCAAATCGTTCTAACAGGAATGCCAATACCAATGAGCAGTTTAACTTTTCTGGAATGGAGGACAAAGTTTCAAAGTTTCTCGCTAAGTGGGATGAATTTTTGGAGAAGTTTGCAAACCAGTTCGAACTGGATTCGGCATCTGCATCCTCCTCACAGTCGCAGAATCAAACCCAGTTCCTCCAGAAAGCAGAAGAGCTCAAAAAGAAGGTAACGGCACACTTTTTATCTCATTCACGCAATTGCCATTTTTTCCAGAGCAAACGTCAACTTAGAATTATGGAAAAAACTGGGATGAATGACATCAATGAGCAAACGCGAGTGCAAGAGGAAACTGCGCACACAACAACAACACATGTGTCAGAAGAAGCAGCAAGCCACCAAGAGCTTTCAGTTGCCGTCAATAAGACGGCCGATGAAAACATTGACAAAACTTGCTCAGTGCAAAGTTTGTCGCCTGTTGACGTTCCAGCTCCGAAAAAAACCGTCGTGCAGCTGAACTGCTCTATTGAGAAAGTGGACACACTAGCTGAGGTATTTGGTTGTTTGATAGTGTTTTCAAAACTAATTTTGCTCAGAACGAGGCTGCGAGTACAACCGGAGAAAGCGTGTCTTCGAGCCTTCCAAGCCCACTCCGAGAAGGCAGCCCAGTCCCAACGGACGCCCGTCGACCATTGGGAACTCCGGACTCTGGAATGATTTCGGATGTGTCCGAAATGAAAAATGTCACGAGTGGAGTTGTAAAACCGAAAGAACCTGTTGACCCAGAGAAAATGACTGGACGAGACGGACGTCGTTATCGTCAAAAGCTCAAAAAAGAACTGGAGGAATCGACCAAAGCCAACACAATTTTTAATGAAGATAACGATACCAATGTGTCGCCACTTTTAGAAAGACAGCGCACGGAGTCCGAATCGAGTATTGCCAAGCAAGGTGAATTGACAGGAAAGGAGAAGCGCAGGTTGAAGGATAAGCTGAGAAAAGAGAGACGTTCACAGCTGAGAGACAGTCCGGAAAGTGAAGACGTACCAAATGTGCAGCCAGATTCTGAGCCAGCCAAGCCAAGTGAAGATGTTGCCGAGCAAACTGAAAACATTACTTCTACTCCCGGCCACCAAGAGACCAATGCTAATGGCGAGAATTCTGAAGAAAATATCACTATCAAGGATAACACCGATGCAGGACTGTGTGATTCTAAAATTGAAGAAACTGCCGGCCAGAAGGTACAATTTACTTCCGTGTTCCTCAACTTTTATCTTATTTCCAGAGTCCTCCCCCCGTCGACATGAAAGAAGAAGATGAAACTGAAAAGATGAGTAGGGGACAGAAGAAAAGGGCAAAGAAGAAGGCCAACAAAGGAGTTTATGTTGTGAATGGAAAGAAAGATGGTTCGCATACCGTCGAACTTCTGGCGGACGAGTACAAAATCCTGAAGATCGATCAGGCTCAACAGGAAAACAAGAATTCTGGTCAGGAAGTATCTAACAAAGAAGTTAATGTGGACGATGCTATCGACGCAAAAAATCAAGAAGATGCGATGAAAAAGAAGGTAAGAAACTGTTCATTTCATAAAAATTCAAGGTTGTATTTTTAGAACTATATGGTTGCCGGCAATTTGTCCAAGAACATTCTCGACAACGGCAAATGGCTAGCGTACGTTCTTGACGACAAGGATCCCTCCGCGATTCCAAAAATTGGCGAAGTGAGCAACGAGGAAGTCCAGGAAACCATAAAATATCTGAGTGCGCAACAGAAATTGAAAGTCATGGAACCAGTAACAAATGCTAAGCCAGACCTTGAGGAAATAACGGGTGTACCCCCGCCGGAGCCGTTTCCAACATCCAAACCAATGGTGTACAGAGCACCAAAACTGCCTGAGCTTGATGCGGATTTTGTCCGGAAAGCGTTTGCAGACATCGAGTTGAAATCCCTTGAACCTTCGTATTTCACTAAAACAAATGATGCCGAGAATGAAGATGAGAAGGATGAAGAACGCATGCAAGAAATTTGCTTCGAAGATCTCAAGATGTTTATGAAAAGCAACGGAGCTGAACGGGAGTCTGTCACTTTCCAGACTGAATGTAAGATTCTTCTGAACAATTTCAAAACAATTATGTGATTGCAGTTGCGAAGAAAACAGCGACATTGTTCTTTGGAAATAGCGAATTCATCGAGTTCTGCTCCAAATATTCCACCTCCAAGTATAATCCGAAAAGTAAGCATTTTACACATATCCCCCGTTTTAAAATTATTTCCTTGCATTTGCAGTAATCTCCGTGCTGGTCAGGAAGTACATTGACACGCGAATTGTTTTCCATTACGAGGTATGTACGATTGAAAGGCTTCTTTGTGCATCTGACCAATGAATACGTTATTGTAGAGATTCAAAAAGCTTGCCGACCGAGAATCCCGTCGTATTTCCGGCTGCTGGACACATATCCACGAGAGCTCCGCGTACTCTCTCATGGTCATGCTCTTCATCAACAGCCCTCTTTCCAACCTTGGATTCGATGATGTTGAGAGAGTGTTGTTCCCTCGCGTGTGAACCAAATCAACATATTTTTACTCTTTTATCTAAATATTTTGTTTTCATCAATAATTCAAAACAATAGTAATGTATCAATATCAATGACATCATCCCAATTTCAATTCAATTTCACAACTCGTTTCGTCTCATTAAAAATGTCTTTTCATCCCTTGACTAATATTTGGCTGCTCTCTTCTTTTTTTTTTTCATTGAAACCAATTTGAATAAACCGTTGCTCCTCCAACATTCTCTCATTTTGTTTTTGTTTTTACCAGTGTTCACTCATTGCCGAAGATACTACTAGTATTCAAATTTGTTTGCACAACACAACACCCAAACTTCTCTAATGGTTCTCATGACTCGGCACCGAAAAACACACCTTGGAAAGTGAAAGTGCGTTTGGCGGCGGGTTGATAGCAGCTCTCCGCCGCCGCGACGACGACCTTTCTCCTTCTCTGTGATTCCCTCTCCATCTTCACCGTTTTTTGTTCTTTTGCGGAAGAAAAGGAGAGAAGAAGGGGAGACGAATAGGTGTTTCATCGATCGACTGGCCCCGATAAAATTGCTATTGGTTCTTTTTCTCTTGCACTGTGTCTCCCTTTCCGCGTCTTACCGCTCGTCGAATTTACTGTTCTCTATTGAATATTCCATCTTTTTTTGCACTAAATTTGAAATTTTTTCAGCTAATTTCATATTTCACAATGCCAGATCAAGAAACACAATTTGATTCAATCTACGACAATTACTTCGTTCGTTTGTTCGATGACATTTTCAGTATCAATGTGAGTATCTATTTTTTTCAATATTTTTCAGCAATTATTTTCGTTGCAATAAATCAATGTCCATTTTAGGAAGAAGCCATCATCCCGTTGGACACCATTCGTGTCAAAGTCAGCATTGAAGAGAAAAAGAAAATACGGCAAATGCAAGCCGAGAAAATGAAAAAATTGAGATTGAGGAAAGCAAACGACGAATTGACCGAGATAAGGAAGGAATCAGAAAAAGAGCCAATTCTGCAAATTTCCCCGATAGTTTTTGAAAAATTTGATGAAGAGGACACTGAGCAACGTATTCAACAGGCATACAAACCGCTTGATATCTACATACCACCAGTTTCCAATGAGCAGCTTATGCCACAGTGGTAAGCCCCAGTTTTTTAGCTGTTCTCTATATTCTAATGCTCAGGGGTCTCGGCGGACCATCATCCAGTCAATACAAACTGCTTTCGCATTTACTGCAGTTGTCGAGAGACGATTCGAGACCATACTTTCTTGAGATGATCGGGTCGTATCTCGCGGTCAGTTATAGTTATTTGATTTGTCTATGTGCCCATAAAACTGGATAATTATGAACCGTTTCTATTTCAGTTCCGTGAAGACAGAAATATTGGACCTCGAAACATTGACGAGCTCAATTTGCTTTTACAAGACAATGTTCTCGACAAGGAGGAAGAACGCCATGTTATGAACATTTTTTTCCCAGACGACATCATTGAGGTGGGTCCTTTTTAGTAATTGTTTCGGTTTAATTGTTTATTCCAAATTTTTCAGGTAAAGCAGCCCGACATCTCTGAAAACGAGTGTCCGTCAATTGGTAAAGTGTTTCTGCACCTTGACTTTCTCACAAAACACAACGAAATCTTCAAGACTTTTGTGAGAAAATGCTTCACGATGAAGAAGGAAGGTAATATAACCAAGCTAGTTGTCCACAACCTTTTCAAACATGTTTTTCAGTGCGTGAAATGCTTGCCGGCAGGTTTCTCTACAAACGGATGTCGGCTCTCAGTGTCAAGTTCTTCAACACCAAGCAACTAAAGTTCAACTACGTTCGTATTGCATGGGAAAGAAAGACAAAGTTCATGGACGACTACATTGTATGCTTAATCCTTTTCATCCACGACAAAACTGGGAATGTTACATGGGAAGAGGCCGAAGATCTCATCTATCCGGAAGCGAGGCGGATAGTTCAACGGTCCAGTCAAATCGTGAGACACCGCACTTAGATTTTCAAATATTTTTTTATACTAAAACATCAAAGTGACATTTATGATTTTGCATTTTTTCACCTTTAGAGTATTTTTTTTTAAAACTTAAACTTGCTGATAACTAATAATTTATTTTGGAAAATTGTGATATTCAGTGTGAAGAATAAACTTTAAAAACGTAGCATTTCCAAGTTTTTTGGTAAGACTTGACACAAAATAAAAATAGTGCTGTTTTTGAAAAGAGATAGTTTATTCAAAATAGTGAGATAGAATCGGGTGGATATCACAGAAAAGTATCACAAATAGTTGATTTTGGAACATTTAAAATGTCAAAAACTTGATCTCGATGCTTGGGTTGTACCCGAACAGACGCAATTCGTAGATTCCGGTCAGAAGTTCCGATTTCAATTCAATTTCCGTGCAGCACCTTGAACAGGCGTAGTTGAAGATTGGGAAGAAGTTCATGGGCATTATATCGCTCGCAATGACCAACGTCAGCATTCTCTCCAATGCCACTATCTTCAGATTTCCACTAGCGATGTAATCCTGAAAAAAATCGCAAAATGATGATTGGATTCCGAACACTCACCTGTTGTTGTTTCTGAATCTCATGTTGTAAATATTGTTGTGCTTCCGCATAGTTGTCTGAACAAAAACAAAATCAATTGATGGATACAAGTGACAGCTGGACACTACCTTCCGATCTGTTAATGAATCTGTCAAAGTTCTCGTTTTCGACCAGCTTGTCATAGATCTGCTCGACGAATTCATTGACTTGCATCTTCTTCTTTGGAAAGCACACATTCTTCCACATTTTCAGATAGTCTTCCAGTTTTTGAACAGGTTCCGGCGACGAATAGACGGTTTGATACACTTGCTTGAGTACGCAAGAGTCTACCACTGACTCATTGATAAGCTCTTCAAGGATCCCTTGTTCTTGTGATTCTGCTGAAAA
>LR569771.1:0-77019 GCA_900536345.3 Caenorhabditis sp. 39 LS-2015 | reverse complement strand
ATCGCGAAACGCGCCAGGGGTCGTTGCTGACGTGTTCGGCGATTTGCAAGTTTCGAGAGTGCGCCTGCCGCACCGCGATTGGAAGTTCGGGGCGCCGTGAACCGCTGCATAAAAATATCACTATAACCACTCGCTGCACAAGCAGACAGTTATTTTTTTTAGAAAAATGAACTGATTTTCGGTTCATATTGTCTTTTTTACAGAGTAGTAGTAGAATATATCAATCAGAATTTGTCAACAAGTTGAACTACGTGTACACTTCTCGTCAATGTGATGAGTATTTGGACTATTTGGAAGAATTGAGAAGAATTATTTTTGGACAAGAGGAATATCAAAAAATGTCACCAGGTATAAGAATAGAATCATCAATGAATAAGTGCTTGTTTCAGGCGTAACAACTCTCGGAGACTCGATTCATTATCACACAAAGAACGGAAAAACTCTGACATATCGACTTGAAAATGTTGCAAATTACGGAATCAGACTCGCATCGGAAACAGAAACTTGCGTCACACAAGAAACTGTGTTCACCGAACCTCACGTAGCACCAACTGTTGAACGTGTTGCACCGTTGCATATTTCTCATTTGCCAGCAGCAGTTGAAGGTATCTCCGGTTTACTATTCCTTTTTCATTCGTGCTAAACGTTTCCTTTTCCAGAAAGAATGTTGTGTTGTTTGCGCTCATCAAAAGAGTTTTTGTCTAACAACAATCACGAAAAAGGTTTTCAAAAAAATTTCAGTTATAATAATAAAATTATCGATTTCAGACCACTACGTTCCTTCATCCTCTCGAAATAAGAATCTCCACACCATTTACTCAAATCCCATTTGTTATTCTACAAATGGCTCTGTGGTCTCTGAAGTAAAGCAAAAGCGAAATAACAAGCACCCGGATTCGAACAACAGAACCGGAAATTTTGCTAATGAGCGTTTGGAGCAGGAGTATGCAGAAGACTTTCCCGCATACGGAGATGCAGAAGGGATGGATGAAATTGTTGACGAGAATTTCGCTGTTATGGAGGAGTTTGCCAGTGTGTTGGAGGAATCAGAGTCTGTTTTCGAAGGGGTGGAAGACTATACGGAAGACCTGATAGACTATATTGTGTCCGATGAAAAAGTTGAGAGTACTGTCAAACAAATGCACCTTTGGAAAACAGGCGGACAATCGGAAACTGAAGTTGTGGATTCACACTCCAAATTTCAAGATTACCCGAATGAAAGAATCATCAACGAGAGTCTCAGAGATCAAGACTCCATTCTTCCTTCCAACGTTTCATTAGTACTTGAACGCAAAGATGTGGAACAGTCTGAAGTGAAGCATATTGATACATCTGAAATGCAAAAGCAAGTAATAACATCTTTCAATGTTTGCAATACTGCTTCAAAAAGGGAAGAAACAGATGATGAGTCGGAAACTGAATCAAAAAGTTTGGCGGCAGTGGAAACCGTTTCGTATGTTAAGTTTGATGATGGCTTTGAAGATATCGACTCTTTCCCGGGAGAGCCGAATTTGGAAGTGGACCCTCTGGAAATGCCTTTGGAAACTGTAGACGAAGAAGAGGAGGAGAGTTTGGAGTTACAAAAAAATGTAGAAGAAGTGTTGCCATCAGAAATGGATGAAAGAGAACCCGATGAGTTGCAAGAATTTCTAGCAGCATCATCTGAAACAACAAAAATGGAGTCGAAATCTGCTGTCGTACAAACTTTTAAGAATTTTCTCTCTGAAGAAGAAGAAACAGCTCCTGAATCAGAAAACCTCGCAATGGAACAATTCGTTGGAACGTCTGAAGATCAAAACACTGTTGGACTTTTTAAACACATTGAGGAAAGTTTGAACGCTTTTGACAAACTGAACTCAGCACTTTTACTTTCAAAAGAAGTACTCCGAGAAAACGATAATGAAGACAGCTCTAGGCTTGATGAAGAAGAAGTTCTTGTTAAACCAGATTCCCCGGACTTTCCATGCAAATCATCCAATCCAGGAGAATCTGTTTTTTTGTCAACTAACGACGAACTGTTGGAACTAGTCCGGAACTATGTGCAACTTGTCATCAATGCTCCTAACGAGATAATCCAGTCGAGCACAATTGAAGAAGACCTTGAAGGCATGACTAGTCTATTTTACTCCATGTAATGTAAAAAACAACAATTTCAGACAACACAAAAGAAGATTCTTCTTGCGAAAATCACGTGAATGCGGACGAGTTCTCTACTGATAAGGAAATGGATGCAATCGGTTTAACGACTTCTGCTAACGTTGAACAAACAGTTGATGTCGTCATGCCAGGAAACGCTTTAGAGAACGAAGTTTGTTTGGAATTGAAAATGGAAAACATTGAAAAGGAAACGGAAACTGGAAACATGGATTGTGCCAACTGCGTTCTCGAAAGGAACGATGATGGTTATGAAAATGAAACTCACATTTCAACAGAAGCAATAGATGAAGGGCCGGAAAGACATGTTGGTTGGTTAACACAAGATGTTGGATATAAACCGACGGAAACGGAGTTGGAACAATTTCGAACTAGCAGTAGTATGTCCGACAATTCCGACGAGTCATTCGAAACAGTTATTTTCATTCCAAGTCCTGTGACAGACTGCACAGATTACGACAATACAAGAAGCGTGACGGAGGTTGATATCGACGAGACTGAGTTTGATTATCAGGACAGGAACTCAGAAAATCGGTGTTGTTCGGTGATGAAGTGGTCTTCCAAAACACTCGAAAGAGCATCAAGAGAAGGATCCCCGGAATTTACAGAAAAAGGTGTTCAAAAACGTTTAAAAAAATTATAATCGTTTTTTCTAGAACACGGCGCAACGACTTTTACAACACACACCACCCAGCCCAATGCAGAGTTATCATTTGATACAACATCGGTTTTACATGATTATGTCGAGAACGAAATTGTCTATGATGAGGATGCTGTCACGGACACAATCATGTCAGATAAAAGTACTACAAATGACAATGTTGAACTCCCAAAATCCAATTCACTTTGCGACTGTTATATTTTTAGTGAATCAAACAAAACAACTGGTACAACTATATTTAACTAAATTAATAAAAAATTATTTTCAGAAAACGGGCAAGAAGATTCAGAAACGCCAGTCAGAAATGACAAAAAAAATGAAGAAGAAATCATGATTATCACAGATGTTCTATTTGAAGCACGCTCAAGCGACCAACAAAATGAGCACGAAGGCATTGTGGATGAACAGAAATCTTCTCCTCTCGGAAATCACGATGAATCTGTCGATGTCGAGAAAATGTTGGAAAATGGTTCAGATGAAGAACAAAAAATAACCGACTTTTCACAAGCAGGAACACCAAGGATTATAAGTACAACAGATGACGATTTTGCTCCAGAAAGTTCAGTTTTGCCAAATGATTGCCAAAAGGAAACAATTTGTGAAAACTTTGATAAAACTTCAGAAGATTTTCCTTTGGAACAGAACGATGATATTCTTTTAAGTCAGCAACTTGACGAACAACTGTCAGAAAAACATCCAATTATGACAACATCCAATGTCCAGTCAAACAATGCGGAGGAGGAACTGGAGACAAACGAACCAATTGAAGTTAACGAAAAAGTAGTAATGAATCCGGTCAAAGCAATAATTGTGGATGGTCCTATTGAAGAAGAAAATATTTTTGATGAGCTGCATTTTGTTCTCTCCAATGTCGAGTTTTCGGAAGTCCAAATTCAAGAGACAGTGCAAGAAGATTGTCCCGTTCTTGTTAAGTCTGATGAAGTGAAGCAGTTCACCATACATTACGAGACCATTGTTTTATCAAAATCTGGAGAAACATTGAATAACTCAGTAGATGCTCTTTCTGCCGGGAACTGTAAGGAAAACGTTGAGGAAATTGTAGTGGTAGCATCCGATGAAGAAGAAGAAGCAGTTATATTCGCCGTAGACTATGATGATGTCCAAGAAGACCTAGAACTGGAGAACATTTCAATGGACTTGGAACAGTTTGCATCTGAATTGGCGGAACAAGTTGTAGACGAAGCCATCAGCATTTCTCCTGCAGAATTACCTCATCCCTCTTTTGACTACACTGATGTGCCTGATAAATACCGAATCTGTTTTTCTGACGAGGAGGAAAACGGCAACGCTTCTTGTATCTCCATAGTTAATCAAAAAGAACAATTTGACACATTAGCGGGTCAAAAAAACAACGACGCTGGTAACTCGCAAAAATGGTTTTCAAAAATGAAATAATTTTTCAGATGTAGTACCAAACTGTGGGGTAGATTCACTCGAAAATTCGTTGGTGTTGGGTACCTCTGAAGACTCTACGGTGTTTGCAATGATTGATGTTTTCGCATCTTCCATTTCTGAAAAGGTCATCACGGAAACAATGCTAGTTGCAAACACTGCTACACACGAAAATCTTTTCGTAGAATTTCAAATATACAGTAGCGAAGGAAATGCAACAGTTCTGCAGGACACGGAAGTGGAAAATGTTGTTTTGTTTGAAGAAGCTGTACCAGAAGAATACCAAACTAGTGCTATGTGTGTTGTTGAAGATGACACGTTTCTTCCAAATTGCTCAGAGAATGCCTGCAATCAAGTTTTCTCAGCGGCTCTTACTGGTCCAGAAGTCAATGAAATGGAGGACATAGACCGCTTTGCATCATCTCTTGTCGCAGATATTATTGACGCAGCAATGCACCCTGCTTGCTTTGTCAACTCTGACAGCTTCTTTTTTCATGAAGACAACTGTGAAAAAACTGAAAATTTGAGAATGATGATATCTGATGAAGATGGTACAAATGCAACACCGGACGGCGACCAAACTACAAACGTTTCTGAAACTCCTGTTATCACTGAAAACACAGTTCACGCATCACCAAACTACGCTTGTAATCAATTTGAATGTGCAAGTGCTATGCAAAAATATGACGACTCTCTCGCACCCATTTCTAACGTTTCAACTTTGAACGGAGACTGTGCTTTGGAAACGGATAACGGGAGCGACACGATGTTTTTACCAGAAAAAGAAGTTGATGCCTACGTGGGAAAGTGTGCACAGGAAACTGCAGAATTCACAAGGTCTGAGGTTGAGGACAACAATACTTTTGGTTCCTCTTGTGATGTCACCGTTGAAGAAATTGAAAATATTTTGGAACTGATCTTAGATAATGTTTGTGATCCCCAAAATGATGAAAGGGGAAGCGATTCAGAAGAAGCAGTTGAAGAGATTTTTGTGCAAGCAGATCAAGAGTTAAATGCATTTTTAGAAGGAACGCAATTGATAAGCACCATTCTGGATATCAACTGCAACCATCAAGAGGAGAACAGTCAAACAGAAAGTTCAACCTTAAATGAAGACTGTGCTTCTGTTTCTGATTCGACAAATGATAATGTATTCTCCGTGCAAAACTCACTCGAGGAAGACTATTTCAAAGTGGAAGATTCCGATCTTATTGAGAAAGATTCAAACAAAGAAGTTGAAAATCAAGAGTTTGAAGCTGATTGTGAATTAAATTATGTTTTGGAAGCATCTGCATTAATTGGGAGCATTCTTGAAACAGTAACCGAGGAACAAGCAATAGATGATGCATTTGCTCCATCAACTTCTGACTCAGAGAACTTAACAGAAATTTTATCTTGCAATTTGTCACTTTTGGAATGCATTGGCTGCAGTGCAGATAATATCACTTCCACCGAATTTTCAGATGAAATTCAAATTTCAACGTCAGTTTTTATCATTGTATTGCTAAACGAAGTCAACATTTGTTTTCCAGATTGTTGGCAGAAATTGTTTCATCATTGGAAAGTCCCGGCACTCTTCTGATGCATTCGCCAATCCTATCAAAACACGAGCCCTTGTCCAACATCAATGTGACGCAAAATACTTTGCCAGAAAGCTCTGCACCCACGAATTTTTGTGTTTTGATCAAGGAAAACATCAGCGCAGATACAAGTTTGACCCAGGAAGTATACAGGGACGAAAAATTTGAAAATGAAAGAACAGAAGCCATAAATGACGAGTGTGAACACGAATTCAGTACTAGCAGTGCGGTTCATATTGTGGTTAAGGAAACGAAACAAGATTACCCTGGAGGAATTGGAAAAACCGAAAACTTGAACAGCAAAGAGATAATTGTGGAGCCTGAAAATTTTGTAAAATCAACCGCTCTGCTTATTTCTGAACAACAAGCAGGAACGTTTCTGATTACCGAACAGCAGAATGACACCATCAAAGATGTTTCGTCTGAAGTCTTTGAGGGCTTACCGGCCGAATTAGAGCAAGAGTCATTAGAAAGCTCAGGACTGCTTGCGAAAGCTGTTTCCAATGCACCGTCTTTTGATAATTATGAATCTTCCACTTGTTTTGACACTCCTGAAACAACACTCCAGCCAACGATTGACCTTCCATTTGTCGCTTTCCCAGAAAACCTCAAAAATCAGAGGTATGCGTTTTAAAAAAGATTTGAAAAGTACATTTGATTTGAATTTCTATCTTTAGCCCTCTATTACAAATGACGATGACATTAGAGCACAAAAACACAGCTCCTACGCACTGCCAGTTTCCGACATGTAAACAAGAGTTAGGTGAGTGTTCTTTTACTTGATTTTATGTTTTCCAGTTTCAAATAGCTATTTTCAGAAGGCAATGATATAGTCGACCACAATCCTTACGTGGGTAGAAAACAAAATCTAGATGTGTCGGCTATTCATGGATCTTTGCTTATGGTGTCTGCAACTAACGACGTTCCGGAAAACTCTTCTCATACTCAACCTTCAGCCGTAGAAAGTTTCAATCCTCCGGAACTAGTAGAAACTTCTTCGGTAACAAGGATCAATTCTTATTTTGTACATTTTTAATTTTTTAGGTCGTGGAAGAAGTCTCATATTTTCTCACAACCGCTTGTGTAACAGCTCTTGTTTTTGCGCCCTTGGCAGAAAGGTACTGCGTTCTCTTGTTTCTAAGCATCAACCACGCCTACATTTCAGTTCCTCACCTTCTTTAAGTTCCGATATTATTGAAGACGTCGCAAAGTATTTCCCGAAAGACCCCGAACACAAAGACGAAAGTGATGGAGTACCATGATCCAATTATTACGATCGTGTTTTTTCACTTAATTTTCCTTTATTTGCAGACACGTTTCTTTTTCATTTTCAGTTCTGATATAAATAAACTTCGCATCTTTTCTTTGAACCTCTGCTCTTGAATTGGCTACCACCAAGACTCATTCTTCCCCTTTTTGTACTCATACTCATGAATCACCAAAGCAATTTATTAAACCCACCCTCTGCTCTCCCACCCAAAGGGTATACTGGGAAATGTCATTTGAGTAGTCGCTCTAGGTTTCCAACTTTATCAGTAACGCTGGCTTTTCTTCTCTGCACCCCACTCTTCCAGTCAACAATTAAAATCAGTCGCTGACTTTGTGCTTGCATCATTTCTTATCAATCAGTTTGCAAGCTTGCATTTAGTTTATTATAGCCACTCATTTTCCACAGTTTCTCGTGTTTTTTCATCAATTTTTCATGTTTCATCACAGACTAGCGTATAGTTAATTTCTGCTCCTTCTCGTTGTTATTATCTTTCGCATGAACTCTCCGTTACTTGCTCAACACATAAATTTTTTTTAGCTTTTGCGTGCTCTCTGCACCATGAACAACCACAACGGTCAGTTTCTGAGTCCTGCAACTGCAAGACAAGTGAATGTTCCAAGGTCATCATCTAGTAAGATTTTGAAATTATTTAGCAGTATTTGACTTTTTTCTTTTAAGTTGGAAGTGGTCGGCTGCATTTTGACTACACTGGAAAAGACAAATCGCGATCCTATGAGCAGCTAACATTTCAATCGGGACTCCCTCCTCCAACACGAATACCACCTCCTCTTCTGAAACGGTACACAGTAAATTCCCTTTTTCCGAGTGCATCAAGCACTTCTCCATTTGCATCTGGCTCTTCTCTCAAAGTTATTTACGAGGAGTGTAATCCAGAGAACACAACTGCCTCCAACGACACAATCCCCCAAAAAGCTCCAAACGTTAATCTTACAAGTTCGAAGCACTCTGAGCTGCTGCCGTCAACTTCTCAAATTTCTCATCCCACAAAAGACGTCACCTTGACAACTTCTTTTTCCTCGTGCTCACCAAACCACTTTCCCGTCACAAACGTTGCTACAAACGACAATTTTCCGGCAACATACATGCCGACAAATTATGTCAGTTCGCTATATTCGTTCCGTTCTGATCGAGACTTTGGACGATTTTCGTATACCTCGCCACAAATGCCAATTCAAATACCAACTCCACCTCCACCAAATACAACAACAAACGTAAGAGTCTCGGAAACACGTGGCCCTCTAGCTTTGGAAAAAGTAAATATGAATTTGGATGGCCATCACAAATCACCGTCCGCTGTAATTACTTCGCCTCCTCTTCGAGAACTCAGCCCAACTAAGCCACCAAACCCGACCACAGCGTTATCAGGGTCACTACCCAAGCCACTGTCGCTGAGTTTGCAACTTGGACTTGATCACAACCATCGCTCGAAAACGCTGACTATAGGATACTCGTCTCAACAGCGACATCAGATTGAAGAAGCGCAGCGAGTTCTGGCTGAGAATATCCGAAAACAAGAAATGGAAGTAATTAGTAAACTTGACAACCAGGAATGCATTGAAGAGATTGTAGAAGAAGAAAAAGGAAAAGAGGAAAAAGAAAAGGAAGAAGAAGAAGAAGAAGAAGAAAAGGAAGGAAGAGAAGAAAAAGACGATAATCTAAAAATGGAAAACTTTAGCGAGAATAGTTCCGCCGAAGAAAACCTTGTCGACCAATTAACTTCGGTCGACGATGACGATGATGTGAATCATTTCATTAACCGTCTCAACGTCCAAATTCAAGATTCGAGAGATTCAAAAAACTTGAAAGGCGCTCTAGCAGGGCGCCAGACTTATCAGAACGTGAGTCTTGAAAAAGACTATTCAGATGTATAGTTTCACTTTTTTCCAGCCTGCCAAGATTGTGGAAAGTCTCACAAATGCGCAGAATAATGAGAAAGGAAAGTTTGAAGGACGCGTCGAAGTCGATAGTCAGGTAGGTATCAAGTCGTAAATGTTGTATGTTCATTGCCTTTGAAGGAGTCTACACAAAGCGTTGCCGACAACTCGGAAGAGTACGCGTTTCTTGAGCGCCTCGTATGTTTCAAACACTATATAAACGCTGGCAATTTTTACAATCATTCTTTTTGTAGAAAAATATGAAAATCGACCGAAATGCAAACCGCCGCAAATTTGCCGAACACTATTACGATTTGGAAGACGACGACTCTGAGCTGCACTCACCAGTGAGTTTACTTCCTGTTATTCCCATTTTTAAACAGTTGCAGACAAACTCATATTTATCGACTGTAACAGAGGAAGAACTTCAAGATTCTTCTAATCTGAACACTATGCCTTCTGAATCTCAGGTATCCCAAAAATATTTAGTAAAGTTAACAAACATTTTTGTAGCCGGAATATTTATCACCGCGTGTCATGTTGTACATTCACAAACTCGTGGACAACATTTTCTCTTCAGTGAAGAAGACTGATTTATTACCCAGACTTCTCCCGGCCAAAGAAATGCCCTCGGTAACTTATATTTTACTCAAAATAGTTTTATTCGAAATTTTTTAGGTTGACCTTTATGTGACTGATTTTGTAGTCAATTCTACTGAAAAGTTGTCAGAAGTTAAAGCCGCCCCACCGAAAAATGAACAAAACTAATTTTTATTTTTACACAGTTAATGTGATGCAAATTTATGTTTCTGAACTAAAGAAATTTAGCAATACATACATAATAAAAGTATTACAACGTTATTACTGTTATTAGAACCGTTTGTTTAGTTGATTTTTATTTACTTTCCGCAGTTTCCTTCCGAGCAGGCAATTCCATGACGATCAAGGACATTGAGGGTGTACGCATCATCAATAGCAGTCAGGAACCATCCGTTTCCGGTGAACTTGGACTGAGTCTTCTTCTTGAGAACCCATTGGTCGTTAACCCATCCGTAGATCATGAACACCCATGGTTTCTTTTCGCAGTTCTTTCCCTTGATCTGAATTGGAAGAATTAGTGGGATGACTTCGTCAAGGATAACTCACATTGACAGACTTCTCCTGTTTCCAATCATTCAGGATAACTGGGTCAGACATGATGGAAAGGGATGGAATGAGGAGATCGACACGGACCTAAGAAAATCTTGATTTTTCAAGAGGGGACTGCAGTTGTCTAAAATGTTACCTTTTGGTGTCCGTCATTACGGAACTTTACTTGGATCTTGCAGTCCAAGTTCCATTGAGTTGAAGCAAACCCAACAAGGGCGGCAAGAAGAAGAAGTTGGATAGAGTTCATTTTGAACCTACACAATCTTTCGGTTATGTTCCGCGACTTTATATCTGTTGATCCAAGAAATACAGGTCACTGGGCGGGCAACTTTCTCTTAGAAAGCCATACGAAGTCCATGCGAACGATAAGAAAATACGTGATCAAATTGATTCCGACATGCGATATGCAAGAGCGAAAATCGTTCTGGCCATTTTATTTCCACGTTATCTTTCTGCTAAAGTTGTTTTGCATTAGATAATCGGAAGAAATGAAACAAGTTTTCATATTTGTTTATTCAAAATTCTAAAAGCATATTATATATATAAAATTGAGTAATATAAGGTGGAAACCCATGAATGGAAGCTAAAAGATCGATACTGAAATTGGTTTTTGGTAAAAAAATAACTGTCCGTTGGAGAAGTGTATTGCAAATTTTTGTAGAGTTAAGTCAACTTTCCAATTTGTTGTTTTTTCACCAATTCGGATATTGTGAAGAATGTGGAGTCGATGATTCCAGCCACAGTGAAAGTTCCTCCGACAACTGCGCAAATCTGAAATTTCTCTATTTTTTCTCCATGCTTTAATTCAAAGCTACTCACGGAAGTGAGGAATGCATAGAAAGACTGTCTTTGTTCCGTTTGTTTGAGAGTAATTGGTTGGAGTTCATACTTGAACCACACGGCAGGAATGATTTTTCCGGAATGATGATAAGTAATGTATGATTTGTGACCAAAGGTGTACTGATAACTGTTAAGAATGTTACCCCAGTAGTCTTCATGGACAGAAGGCACGATTTTCAAAATGTATTCATGAGTGTTCAGTCCGTTTTCTTCAGAGGTATCTCTGTTGGCAAGAGGGTCAAAGCTTCCTTTGAGTTGCTTGTGCTGAAAGATTATATTATCAGACACGGATGTTTGTTTTTCTGCTTGCGGCCTCATTTTCTGTGGCTCTTTTCGCATTTGGCCACTGTTTTCACTCACCGAAACATCATCACCAAACTTAATGGAGTGGATGATATGCCTCATATTATAATTATCCGGTTGAGCAGCGGCAGAATGTGTGGACAAATGGAAGTTGCCGGGCACTTTGTTAATCTCGAAGCGACTCTCGAACCGACACCCATCATCTCCAATCGGTACCTTATTCGTATGGTCAACAAATCCGACCTCGTGACGGCCGTTTTCATCTTGTATATCCACTCCAAGATCTGAAGCGGGGAGATGATATGGGAGGTTATCAGATGAAAGGAAAACATTTCAAAGCAACGAATAACATACATTCACAGCGCATATGGGGAAATGACACGTTCACTTGGACATCTATTTTTCCTTCTCTTCCTGGGTCATCAATGAAAAATTCGCTTCTCCTGAATTAAACTGTGAGATGCAATAATTTCAAAGTTACTAATTACAAGTCGATGAATATGTATGCTAAGACATCGTTGAATATCATGAATGAGATGAATAACACGCAGAAGATAGAAATGAGTGCTCCAACAGTTGTCGGTTGTGTCAGGTCTTTTGGCACTTTTCGGTAAATATCAAATCTAAAACAGAAAGAAAACGATATCAGATTTGTATAATTATATGAATGTTTTCACAAACCTCCGGATGTCCAACATGGCAGCTGAAGGAATCTATAAAAAACAGTGAAAAGACGGAATGAAGAGGGAATATCCGTAGAAGAGGCAAAAAAGAGAGAGAGAGAGGTACGGGATGGAACGCTATATCGGAGAAGAGAGTGGCAAACAGATTGATGGTGCCCAATGGTTTGGCTAACCAAACAGTCAAAAAACTTGAGAGAAGAGAGTGTATGATCATGAGAGACGCAGACGTCTAGAGTTTGCACACGTCGGGGGGATTTGAGAAGGAAAGAGAGACAGAGCAAGACGTTCTTTGCCACATTTTCGAGCATTGCCACGCATCGAGCAGTAATGGTCAACGAGCCTTTAGGGCAAATCAACAGAAAAATAAAAAATATTGATGAGAAAACATTTGCAATTTTCAAAAAAAAAGCAGAAGAGCCGAGCAAACTGAAGCCGTAAAATGAAATGAAGGAGCATTGCACTTGTTGCAATGGGAGACCAGACGGGACGGGGGCGAAGCACTGCTTCTTTTTTGTCGATTCCGGGAGAAATTCAAATGAGATTCACATGAAACAAGACTCTCTGTTCCCAGAGCGACAGCGAAAGGGAAAAGAGGAAACCAGAGCAACATCTTTCAGGGCAAAAAGCTTTATTCATCGTAAAAATGAATGTTGCACAGTGGCGAAAGTACAAAATATGCACATAAAGGGATGTTCGAAAATGAATGAGTTTTTGTTGTTTTTACTTTTGAGAAGCTAACCTACAAGTAAAGTAACAAAAGAATATCAGTATTTAGTCGGATAATTTAGAGGCGGCGATTGGAATGGTCCGGTTCCAAAATGATAGTGTCCATTAGCAACTGGATATGCAAATGACATCTGGAAGGATTAAAGTTTTACAAATGCCGCAGAGAAAACGAAAAAAAGAAAAACAAACATTTGAAATAGCGGAAGAGCTTCCGAACTTCAGCAATTCCTTCCGTTGATTCTTGTCTTTTCTCCGATTGCAAAGCCAAATTCCCATCCAACAAATGACAGTAACAATAACAACAAGTGAGAATAAGCAGATCAAAGCGACTGCCCATCCATATTTTTCTCGCCTGGAATTCAATTGTTCCGAAAACGTTCATGGAAGTAATGGTAACCATTCAGTATTAGTGCAGCATCCACTCGCACAACATCCAATGTCTCTATAACATCGTTCGGTAATTGTATTCGACGAATCGGCAATTGAGTACACACAGTCAAAAAAAGAGGGATCAATTGCTGAATAATGCCTTTTTTAATAAATTTTCCAGGAAAACTGTCTTACTGTTCACTCTTTTTTCAAAAAAGACCCATCGAGGTGCTTCAATAGCATCGGAAAGAAGTTTCTCGATAGTTCGAAGCGATGTGATGTTTCTGGGCTCTGAAATGTGATCGGCTTGTTTGGTGATTATTTTTTATTTGTTTTTCCTTTTTGAGAGCTATTTTTAGGACCAGACAGCACAACCACAAGCAGCTGGTGGACAAATGGACAATGCTAAGAGAAAATAGTTTGAATAAGGTAGAATTCGGAAAAGGTTAACAAAAATTGGAACTTGACAAAAGTAACAAAAAGTAACTTTTTTAGAACAAGGAAATGCTACTTTTTTTAAATCTAAAATGATATAGCTTGAGCGTCTTTATTTGAAATAAAGTATGTTTGTTTGAATCAACATACGTTTTTTCCAACAAAAAAAAACTCATTTTGAAAACTTACCAGTATCAGGAGAATCCCAACGACTCCACAGACCAAGTGCCGACATCTCAGAATGGCATCGACCAGAATGACAGAATGCCCGAATTCAGTATGACAGACGGTTGAGCTGGGCGTGTACCGACAGCTAGACGACTGGCGCAATGAATTCCCGTCGACCGGAATAGGGAAGGGAGCCCATGCTGCTCGGCAGAGGAGGCTCCCGCGCCTTTCGTTTGTGTCGTCATACACCGGTCTCGGTCGCCGCATGCAAAGCGCCAACGACTGCTTGTGTGAACAGCAGAATAATATGGTTTTTTAGGGTGCTGCTCGCTTGCCTAAGCTTGATAATCGAGCCGGCTAACTACCCGGCGTCCAAAATGCAAATAGGCGCCCGCGTCGCCGTCAAAAGATTGGGATTGCAAATCGCCTACCAACTTGTTGACTTTCTGTGAATGGACTGGAACAAGAAGAAATGGAGAAAATGTTCTTTATTACATCTGTATGACATTATACTTTTACAACACATACGTGAGATGTGATACTAACCGGTTGTACAAAAGTTTCAATTAAGCTCAAAAGACAATCAAAGTAAGCTCGGTTCAACAGGAAGGGGAAGCAATAAAAAAAGAAGTAGACAGGATACCCGAACGACAAGAGAAAATAAATAGAGCTCTGGGGGAGAATTGTGGCAAAACATTGAAACCCGCATGCCAGAAAAGACTTTTCAATGGAATAATCAGCGTCTGTAGTAGAACATTTCCTGATCGGTGTAGTCATCGGAAGTTGGATAATTTCTATGATTCTGAACCTCGAGTGTCCTGTAACCTCCGTTGTATATTGAGTTGTTGTTCCTTTGCTGAGTGTAGTATGGATGTACTGTGCTGTTGTCATAGACATTTGACATTTCATCGAAACCTGAACAAAACAACATTGTTTGATGACCCTCAATTCGTTTGACTTACGTCTCTCAGCTCGGATCAGATTGTTTCGGTCCATTGTAGCCGCATGATACTTCATTGGAGTTGTCTGCTTGAACATAGCATTATGAAGAAGAAGCGGCTTCGATGAGTGCATTGTTCTGTCACTGGTCCAGTCATTCTCTTGAGGGATACCTGGCAGTGGCATTTTGGGTGGTGGTGGTGGCTTCAGGTTCACAGCTGTTGATGACTCTTGGTTTTTCTTCAGCCAAACAATTGCCATAATTACAAAGAAAACAAAAAGAATGACAATTGCTCCTAATATAATCATGATTCCATCAGATTTGAATGGGAGGGTGAAATCGTAAGCCGAGAGAACTTTAAGCTCTGCTGACTTGTACACGATGTTTCCTTGAGCACTTGTGACCACACAAATGTATTTTCCAGCATGATTATAGTCAACTTTAGTAATTGTCAAACGATTCGTGTAGACATTCTCAAAGTCTTCTTGTGGTGTCACAGTTTCCGTTTGAATGTGATCAAGTACCAAAAGACTCATTCCATTGGCATGGATGATAGTTGCATTTGGATCCTTCACGCGGATGGCTTGCGGGTCCGACACTTCCTTGAGCCACTTGATCATTGTGTTTTCACTTGACTTGACTTTGCATTGGAATTGTGCAGTATGTCCGGTATAGACACTGATATTATATGGAGTGTCGATAACAGGTTCCATTGATTGTTCTAAATAGTCCGCCGATTCAGTTGGTTGTGGTGGATCAAAGAAGTCTCCAACAGTCACATCAAATGCAAAAGAAAGACTTCCAAGAGCATTTTCCACTACACAACGGTAAGCACCGGTGTGAGAGCTGTCAACAGGTTCCACAACAATTGATGAGATGTGCTTGTGAGTTACTGAAAATTTGGATTTTGAAAGAACAGTTTCCTTAAATTTTGTATTACTTTCACTTATTTCCATTTCATTCTGATACCATCGAATCTCCGGCAGCGGGTTTCCTTGGGCCGGACAACGCAACTCGAGTTTGCCTCCCGTGTTGATCTTGATTGGAGATCTCCACTCGGAGTTCATGTCAATCAACCAACTTGGACTGGCAGCTGGAAAACATTCTTGTTTGCAAAAATATTGAAGACCAGTTTTGCAAAGCGGAACTTACTTGAGTTCGATAGAATAAGGTAATCTTTCATGGAATTTCCACGATCGTTCTGGTCATGAACATGGACAACGAATTCGATTGTCTTGTGCCCAAACCCATTAGTTGCTTGGCACTGGTATCTTCCACTATCTTCAAACTTCACGGATTTCATCTTCAGCTCTTTTCCATCTTTTGATAGCTTGTACTGACTATCCCAATCCAGCTGCAAAAAGAAAACTGCTTTTTGAGTCTATTATGCATGTCACATCAGTACATTATGTCAGTTCAGTATTTTGGTCACATTTGCATCGAAAACGTATTGTATGATTGATTATGTTTTGGTATGGTCCCATGGGACTTGCATGCGACCAAATGATGCTGCCCAAGTCAGTCCATAATCTAGAGTGTGTTAGTAGTACATCCATTTTTGAAACTCTTCCCTCCCCTCTGATTCAATCGCTGTGGCACCATTGGCGCACTCCATCACACTCGGCATTACAAATGACAATGATGGATGACCTTGCCACATACTAACATATAACCAAAATGAGGTACTACCTAACCGGGCCTGAGTGGACAGTACTATGCCACCACGGAAGAGATTAATATCAAACACAAGTTTTGAATGTTTGAGTGGATGTCTCACCTGTTCTCCGTTTTTGGACCACTGGATCATTGTGTTATCCTTATCACTGATTGAAATGATAGGACAAGTCAGCTTGAACTGTTTTTGCCCAAGCGGAATCCGAAACTTGGTTTCTACATTGCGCATTCGTGGTGGAGCTGCAAAAAAAGACTAAACATTAAGAGTCTCCAGCTGTGAACAATGGAGTGTTATTTCAGAAATGTAGTACCCAATTGGACCCATGCCTGCTGTCACTTTTCCTTCTCAGATGGCCCTTTTCTCCCTCCATTAGCACCCCCTCCTTCCCATTGTTCGGCACCCCGTGGTCAGCTAGTGCACAGTGGACTCATATAATTAAAATGCAAAATGCACAGGTGTCTAATGAGTACTGCCAACCAGGTTATTTTTCTCGGTATTGAATTACGTTCAAGTCGTTTGACTTTGCCGACTTCAGAGTATCTTATATCGTTTCTTTGTCCTGTCGGGTCTAGAAACGGCAGGTGATGTTCGTGATTGACGTGGCGGGTCTTATGCCGATACTTTCACCCTTCCGTCTGCCAATTCCTCTTTCACAACCAAAAATATTTCATAACTGCCCTTTCGAAATTGTATGCTTGAGGGCATTTTCATTCAAAGTAATGTATATGCATGGATGATTATTAACACTGGGGAGAGGCTACTAAACCTACATGTGGTCAGTCAGTAGCCACCATTCCCCGCAATATATCTATGTTTATCTCACTTATTTGTTTGGATTGTATTTTGAGGGATATAGAGCAGCGAGATGGTGTTGAGCTCACTTGAAATGTGCAATGGACACGTGAATGGTAAACATTCGGGAATGGGTGAGGGGACACAATGCAGCTGCTCGCGCACGCGGGAGTAGTAAGTAATGAAAGGACAGCTAATTGTCAGGAAAGCTGCCGTAATTTGAGACCGGCCGCCGTCTTCTGTGGACCACTCTTGTGATTTTCCCTTCAAATTTCTTGCGGATCCCGAACGAAATGCTAGTGAAAACGGAGATCCCCATTGCAATTAGTCGGGCAAGTCAGCGTCCATGCTAATGAAGATTCCCCTTTTATCTCCTTCCGGAAAAAGAAGAAAACCGGAAACACTAAATTCGTCTTTCTCCTTTTCGTTCTTTCCCTTTCCCAAAGTTGAATCGCGGACAATCGAGATTGGATCGGGAAATGGAATGGAATAATGAAAAGAAGATCCTGTTCTTCCCTTCGATGGTTAGTTCTTATGAATGAAGTCCCCTGTTTAGTGTTTATGAAAGGTTCCGAATACAACACAAGCAAATTACTAAATTGGGATTCGAAGGGCTGCGCAAAGCTGTTAATAATATTCGGCACGTCTGTCACACACTCGGAGCTGAGTCGGCCTGCCGCGCACACGCACTCAACGAATTAACCGTGTGCTCGTTCGTACTTGATTCAAATTTGTAATTAAGTGGAGATAGAGGAGAGGAAAGAGGAGAAAATAAATGCGTTTGCCATGTTCTTCCCTATGTCTGGCTGCTGTTCCGCAAGACGAACAATAGGTGGGTATGGTAGGCAGCTGCTATAAAGAACCACGGGGGTTCTAGGTGAGAAGGGTGGCGTAATAGAGCAATGACTTCGTTGCGCAATTCCAGCTCGTTGGCTCTATAGTTCACCAACGTAATACACTCCAATTACCCTCCTTTACTCAAATATACCTAACTAACAGATCGTATTATGCTGTCTATCAATAGAAATGTAGGGAAAGGGCACCTATTATTATTCCGTCATGCTCTCATATCCACTCTCCACTATTTTATCCTATCCTTGAGATGTGTTCCCCAGTTAGATAATAACGGCAAGGTGAATGACATATCGTATCTCTCATCACTACCACTTATCAGAAATGCCTATCATGGTAGTCTGCTATCTAGTATCTAAAGACGGAAGAGACAGAACGGAAATTCATATCTTGGCAGTCAATCAGAATATGAATTATGCAATGACAAGAACATGTCTCATTTAAATTCACTTTTCCTTTTGGTTTCGGTTGGTGCTCCACCAGATCTCCTTCACCAACAAAAGAGGGGACGTACGGACGCGACACTAGGATTTGGGAGTGTCAATCAAAAATGCTTGACTTGACTGACTTTTGACTAGATTTTCTGTTTCTCTTTCTGTTTCCCAGTAGAATGGAATGAAGACCCCCACCCTCAACACAGAAGGGTTATCAAACTGTTTTTCTGTGCTCTTCTCTTCAAAATAATGCCATACGGAGTGAAAGAAGAATCGAATTAAACAAAACAGTGCATATGGCAAATTAGCCCTTAGCACGCCGTAGGGTCAAGAGCGCGCGTAATCTACGTCGTCGTATTATTGCATTTCAACATCGCTTGAACACTAATTGAATTCCATTTACACATGCATACCTCCACGTGCGGCCTCAACTATATGTGGTCGAATGATGGCCGAGTTGACCATTGTGATTATCAACAGAAATACTGCACCCATTCTTGTAAGTTCTGTAAAAAATATACTTTGGATGCGTAATTTCTCAAAAAAAATGGGAGGTGTTGAAAGTCTCAAATTCAGAGTTGAAAACAAGAAATAAAACAGAATAAGTGTTGGTGACCAACTCGGTTTGATGCTCCAAAACCTGTGGTAATCGCTTTATCTATTACTTCACCCGCTTAGAAAAATGGAAAAGAGGGAATGATAAGAAAACATTGATTAAAATTAAGGGTAAAACGAAGGGGCAAAAATCTAGAAAAAGTAAAAAAAAATGAAATACGACTTACCAAGCATAATTAGAGCAATTGTTCGCTTTCAGATGATATCATTTACAACAATCTACCGGAAATTACAGGTGATCCTTAGGAACGTGCCGCAAACACGCAGAATGATTTATAGCCCGAGACGACTTGGCAAAATTTTGATTTACGATGTGTGTACGTCGGCCGCAGTGGGTGGGGCCTCATGGTGTGGCCGAGGAGGATGAGCGAGAGATTGTAAGGAGGTGAGAGACGCAGACTGCAGGGACAGCCCTCACTGGTAGTTAATGAAGATGGCCTGCTCTGGTCAACGGAGACATACGCAAGGAGTTGCTACGTATGGGTAGACGACGAACAAGAAGACATACAGGCAGTGAACAAAGGCAGATTAGGATCTGTCTGTCACTGGTGACAACCATACACCCTGTTCACTTTCCGGGTTATTTTTGCTCTCTAGACAGGTGGTTCTTTTCATTTTGAATAGCCACCAAGTCAATCTAGATTAGGGCTTTTCTAATTAGGTGGTACCATACTCCCCTTTCAATAATCAATCAATTGACATAGCACCCAGTCAGTTAGCCAGCAACTAGTTGCCTATTATATTCTTTGACCCAGATGCACCACCTCCAGGGGCAAGACACATGTTAACAAAACTGTAATCCAAATAGACAACTTAAGCCGACGTGTAAATACAGCCACTGTGGTAAAGAGGAAGAAAAGCAAGCATCAGCCAGCCGTAAGACAATGCCAATATGGACAAGATATTCTTGAGCGTAAACGAAAAATATAAAAATACAGGCACATTGGGAGCGGAAGAAGAAGATATAGGAGCGATGGAAGTGTCAAGATAATCCGGAAATTCAGTGTGATCATTCAAAAACTCAATGTGCTCAATCATTCTCAAATGACAGCTTGAGGTTGTAACATTATTGATGTCTTTCCCTTTCTCTATTTTTGCGTGTTTTCACTTGTGATGTGCAAATTGCATTCCGTGGACGCTCTTGTTCTCGCTCCTCTCCTCCCTACTTCTGCTCGCGTTCGTTCATTTTGAAACTTTCCCAGTTGAGCTAACAAATGGCCTCTTATGCATATTATCGCGCATGACAGGTAGCTGTTAGAAGCTTGTTGGCTCATACCACCGTAAACAGCGCCTTGAAGAGGTTTGCTCTCTGCTGCTCGAATAACATAAGAGTGCACTCGTCCGTCTAGTGATACAACCTGGAGAACACACCTCAAGAACCTAACCTTCTATGTACTTCAAGTGATACTAGATACCATCGGAAAAGGAATCACATTGCAAGGCAAATGGTATTGTTTTGTTTTGTTTTAGTTTGGAGAAGAAGAATGAAGAGAATATAAGTAGTCGAGAGAACAAAAGAGAAAGAGAAGACATTGAGACAATTTCGGAAAGGTATGGGCATCGGTGTGCAGGTAGTAACAATTGTAACTAGTCGAGGATGAATGTGCAAATGGGGTATGCGGTGTGTGAAGTAAAAACAGGAAATATACATAAGGTGCTAAAAGGGTAGTGCCGAAAGAAACGGAAGCCCCTGCGGCAATGTGGACCCTCATGCCCCACTCCGTCCGACCCGTTATGAATAATGCACTAATTGCTGAGTCAGGTGAAGAGCGCCATATGCGAAGCGAGAGACAATGAAAAGATACAATCTGGTGAGAAATTCTAAAATAGAAGCTACAAAGAAGCAGAAATAAAAGTAGCTCGGATTTGGATGCTATGAGAATCTGCTGCATGAAGTATTGTGAAATTGAATCAAATTGAATTTGATTCGAGGAAGAGTCAAAGAAGCGGGACTTGAAAGTTGAGAGGGAAATTTTATGAAATTCCATGTAATTCTGTTTCTTGCATTAAATATTTCTAGGTCCATAATTTTATTAGAGAGAAAAAAATGACCACTGGCTCAGAAAGTTTTTAGTCACCAAACTGGATTGCCACTTGTTGAGAAAACAAACAAATCCAGAAGACCAGTCAAGACCAGCCTCTTTTCACAAATTCATTCACCAACTTGATGAAAGTTAAGTATGCATGCGAGTTTTGACGTGTCCAACAGGAAACTTGTTTTGCTCTGTCACTTGTACAATTGTATACAAGATACGAAATTTTTGTGTGAAATGACTGGTTTTCGTAAAGCTTGAAAACTTGACAGGTGAAAATGAAGGTTGAAGCTGGAGAGGAAAAGCAGAAGACAGGAGCCAGAGAAATGGAATATTAAACGAGAAGGAGGGGGAAAGACTTGTGACACTTTTGACGTTGATGATGATGAGTATGACTGACTGCGATTAGTTATCGAGAGTTCCTCATAATTTAATGTGCGCCAAGAAGCAGCAGCAACGGTCAGGTGCAATTGAGTGAACAGCAGCAGACATCCGATATATTGATGAGGTGTAATGAGCCAAGATTGTGTTTCACAAGGCGCTGCCTAAAGCGAAGAAGTGTGTTTCTCAAGTAAGCATTCGTGAAGAAAATGAATCAAATTACATTCTAAGGACAACTTTTTGAGTCTCTAATCGGATTTTCACACGTTTCCCGTGATCATCCCCCGACTTTTGTCACCTTGACATCATCATAAGTTCGAAAATTATCAATGATTTTTTTAAACATTTCCACACTCCAAAAAACTGATAAGACCAGGTAGATAAAATCGAATGTCTATTGTTTGGAGATGGTTTTCTTTTTCCCTCAATTACCATTATAATGACTAAGTATTTGAAAGTCAAAGAGACCTACTGTGGGTGTATATCTGTACAAGTGAGTTTTTCCATAGAAATAATTCACATTTTTATTTTTTTTTCATAGTATTTTGCAATTATTGCTAGTTGCGTCACTTTAGCCGTGCAACTTTCATTCTCCATATTTTTCCTGATATACGGACAATTATGGGGATTGATACCTTTATTTGCAACAATTGGAAGTCATTTGTTTTTCATGATAACAATCTCTCAATTCAATTCGACCATTTGCATGTCAATATACAGTTTGATAGAAGTACGCCTACCAAAACAATATATCTTATCATAACGTCCACTGTTAAGATAGCATTCTCGTTCACAATACTTGGTTTTGCTATTTGGATATTATCATGGATACTGTACCCTGATTCAGCATTTATTTACACGTTTTGTGTTAATAAATTGCATTATAAAGATTGTTACGGAAGTGAGTAAAGTTCGAAGAATACAATCTCCATTATTGAAATTTAGCGACTCAGTTGGATTCTCTGATCTGGGGAGGTCTCTTTATGATATTCTTCTTTGTAAGTGTTGCTCTGCTTCCTGTCTACAAGAATACTGTGAGAAACATCAAAGCAACCCGCAAGTCGTCATCCGTGTACATAGACGGGTAAGAAAGGAAACAGTCACCGGCAAGAGATCATAAAAACTTCATTGTTTCAGTGATAACAACAAGTACCCCATGGTGCAGCCTATTTTCAACATCAATTCAGCACCGGCCCCAGCACCAGTGCCACCCACACGACCCTCATCTCATATTCTCAGGCCAGATCAGTTACAAGGAATTTTAACTGGACAAATGCAACCGATGCAATTGATGCAACCAATGCCGCAGCCGATCCAACAGCAACAGCAACCACAACCAATTTACAATCTGCCTACAACCCCAACTCTACCGGCACCCCCAAACCACAACAGCATAATATCTCCTATGGGTACCATTCACTTGAATCTCTACAGTATTCAACTTCCAAATGGCAGCACCGCATTCCTTTCTCCAACACCTGTGATCGAACAATTGAGTTCAAACTTCTCTGATAGCGCCTCTCAATCGGGTCACATTTTGGAGAGGTTATAGTTTTATCATTTCCAAAAACCGATATCAAAAAATAAATGAATCGAATGTCATTCCAGTCATTTCGAACAATAAAAGTGGTTTCTGGTTATATATCATTATCATTATTTGCAACTGATGTCAATCAGGCAGAAGACTGTCGTCGAACTCTCCAAAATCGTCCAAACTGTCGTTTTGGGCCTTGCGAGCTCCAGTTTTTGGACGGCTCATTGTAATTCCAACAGGATCGTCGTATGTGAAATCCTCAGTTTCTGAAACAAATCCTCTTATATTATAAATCCCATCTGTTCCATTGTTCCTACTCATGTCTCGTTGAGTCACAGTGAAGGGGGTGCTACTCTCTGCCATAAGAGGGGCATGTGCGCTGTACTGACGGACACCTCCGCTACTTGAGCCCCCTGAATCCGATCCCAAACGGTAAAGACCAGATGGAGGCAAGGAATGAGTGGAATTAGCAGAGTGACGTTTTCCTTGGCTGGAATCAGATTCCCGTTGCAGACGGAGTTGATTGATTCTGAAATCGGCTAGTGCATCTTGAAAATTGTAACAAGTTGAAATACTTTTCAGCTTTTTCCAATTTGTCCTTGTACTCTTTGAACTCGGGAATTCCAAGGTCTCCGGCAAGTCGCACCAAGAACTTGAGACAATCGAGGTCCTGAGGGAATTTGCGATGAATCTGACGATAGAGCTCTAACGCCCGTTGGTAATTGCCCATTCTACGTAGACAGCTAGCAATCATCATTTGCCATTTTGGAACGTTTGGTCTTAAGTGTGAAAGTATACATGAAGATGCAATAATTACGAAATAAGGGATCTTACTGCATCAAAGCTGCTTTTTCTAAATAGTTGACAGATTTTTCGGAAAATTGTGTCTCCAAATAGTATAAAGCTAGCCACTCCACCGTCCCAAGGTTTGATGGGAAATATCGATAACTCTGAAAAAAAAACAAACGGTGTTTGAAATTGGATTAGTCACAATACTGACGTCATAATGACATTGGTATGCTTGAGACTTGTCACCCTCTTGATCGTATAGTTCTGCCAACTTTGAGAGGATTGCAGGATCATTGGGAACCAAACTATTTGCTTGACTATATAGTTCAATGGCTTGCGCGGAATCTGCTAAACTCTCGTATCTAAAACTTGCTGTTTTCTGAATAATTTCCGTTTTTAGTTTGTCTCACATGGATGCTAATTGTACGAGAACTTGTACATTATTCAGAAGTATCCCATGCAATTTGTAGAAATATTCAAGGGCTTGCTCCAAATTTCCCTGCGCCTTTGCAGTCAGCCCGATGTTGAATAATGCTTGAACGCAGCTCGCGTCATTGTTCAACGCTTCTCGATAATTGCTCAATGCTTTGTCCAAGTCGCCGTTCATGTAGGCAATGTTGCCCTGATTCACTAGAGCATGCGCATTATAGCGGTCAACGGAAAGAGCTTGGTCGACGTATTGCTGGGCTTCAGCAAGTCTGCGTCCTCCTTGCTACAAGAATGAGAAAATTTAGAGAACAGGGGGAAGTGGGACCTATTTATCTTACCAGGAATCTCAACATGCTAAGATTATTAGCAGCAGCACTGGCCGTTTTGGTGTCTTGAGAGTTGAATATTTTGAGCGTCTCGATAGCTCCTTCAATATCTCCATTCTTCATCATATCTCCAGCTTTGGTCATCTCAAGCTCAACTGCCAAAGGCGCATGAACGGATTGTTTGAGATTTTCAAGGCACCATTCATAACCCATAGTATAACTGAAATAAAACATTCAGAGGGAAACGTTTTTCAGAGTGATTACTCAGAAGCGATTGCAGGGCTAATGATCTTTACAGCAGTGATAATCGCTTTCTCAATGTCTGCTTTCTTTTGTTTTTCCCATGTTTTAAGCATATCCGAGTTCAAAGTTTGATTGAGTAAGACATCCTCATCATCTCTCTCTTTCAAAAAGTCCTCGTCAGGATAACTGGGAATATCTATGAGTTTTATAAACGACTCTCGCATCTTCTCGGCATCTTGAGTACAAAAACAAGTAAGAACTAAAATATCACAAATACAATAAATAACATGATGTAAATTAACTAACTGAGATTAAGCGCAGTTGTGTAATCAGCAGTTTCATCAACACAGTGCTCAAAGGTGCTGATTGCATCATCATAGCTTCCCATTCTTACAAAAGTAACCCCAATATTGTTCAGAATCTTAATTCTTGTGTTTTTCTGAATACTCGGAACTTGATCCAAAGCCATTCTATAAAACTTGAGAGCTTTCGTGTATTCGCGTTTCTTGAAATGAATGTTGCCGACATTGACCTAGAAAATAAATTAAAATGACTTCAATTTTCAAAAACTGACCCGAAACCGTCCGGAGTTTGCAAACGTTTTATTTCTCAAAACAACTTCATAAGTGTTCACTGCCTCGCTACTCATATCATTGTTCTCATATTGCTGAGCCAAATTGAGTAAAACAATAAAAGTCAAATCAACATTTGTGTTATCCGCAAGACGATGCTGATCTCGGATCTTTCCAAGAGCTCTCTCGCGTCGACCGGCTTCTTTTGCTTTATCAAGTGCCTGAATGATCGTTCGGTGAAAATAGAAGAGTTTCACAAAGTCAACCTCTTTTAACTTCTTCTTCTCAAATGCCATCTGACTTTCCCGAACTATTTCGAAAATCTTAGTTTCCAATTGCTTACATTTTTCTTCAGAGCTAAAAATTGTTTATCTTCCATGAAACTTTGTTGAACACAAACCTCTCCACAACACTCTCTACATTCATAGATTTCTCAGCAGCTTGGACTGAAAAACAACGAGATGAGTTTGTTTTGGTTGGATCAAACCGTCTTAAAAATATTTACCTTTGTTTGCAAAAGACGTGTATCCGGCCGCACGGACAGCGGTCATTGGTCTTGCTGGTTCGTTGCTTGTCGCCATCGCAGTTCTTCCACCCATTCGACTCCCACTCATTTGGGCTAAAGCAAAAATATTTGTGTTTGAAAGGGTCGAGTTACTCACTTTGCATTGTTGGGGGAGGTTTTCCGTATGAAGACGATTGATCTCGAAATCCCATTTGCGATGCAGTCTAAAAACAGTTTCCTTGAATTCTTCAAATTTCAAAATAATACCGGACGACGACCATGACTAGAGCGAGCAACGGCTTGCTTAAACTGAGCATTCTGTGTTATACTCTAAAAAATTTTTATTAATGAAAACGTTATTTCAAAGCAATTTACAAACCTGAATGTCATACGCACCGTCAAAATTGTTATCAAATGCATAAAAATCGTCATCATCATGACCAGCGGAATTTTTATTCATTTTGAATTGGTGAATAAATATATTTTGGCAAGGTTTCGAATGAGTCTGCACACGCTCCGCGTCCTGTTGTCAAGGAAACAACGAGACAACACTTCTCAACGAGACGACGCGACGCGACGCGCTACGTCTCCATAGCAACTACTCTAACCCATATCCTCTTGAACATTTAATTCTGAGATTCAATACTTTATACATGTGGACACTGAGAAGAGATTGAAAATTGAAAATGAACACAACTTCGGGAATATCTAATAAAATAACAATGTCAGCAACAAAACAGTGATGGAGGGGAAAAGAGAGATCAATGAGCCGGAGAGAGTGCAGAAAGGGAGGTAGATTTGAATTGGTCGTTCGACTGCTTGAATCACTGTTAGGAAAGATCCCAAACCACAAGTTGTTTCTATCGCCGGACGGATGCAATCAGTGTAAGATTGAAGAGCGCTGAAATATAATTCTTCCAGAGTTGATTTATGTTGTTATGTTCTCACAAGCAAGCTCCAGCACCAGAAGAATAGTCATTGTACATTTGCTCAGTGTTTCTTGCCAATTGTGTGAAACTTGCTTCACAGATTGCAATTTCCCTGCTATCAGCTACCGATAGATAACAATTCCAGTTGTTCAGCATAGCTGAAAACTTATTTTTCTTATTCTTTATAAACTTTTTCTAAATAACGGACATTGGTAACCTTCTCCACAGACATAATCAAGCACTGAGTCAACAACTGAATATCTCGATTTTAAAGGTTCATGCGGGTAACAAGCTTGTTTGATATAACTTCCTCCGAGACAGTTATTGAACCTATGGAATGCTCTGAAAAATGAAATTGAAATTCAAGTCTTTTTGAAAATTAACTTACGCGCACATCTGCACAAAATGAAGTTGAGAATGTGTTTTCATATCTGCCAAAGTCGCCTGTTTCCCTCCAATTGCACTGAACACTCCCATATTGGTAAGTTCTTCTGAACACATTGCAATCTTGTTTTCAGCTTGAGCATCGCACGTTGAACCATATCCCACCACGTTTCTCATCAAACTGTTTGTTTCGAGAGGAACATATCCTATTGCTGGAAATGGAAATGGTACGGGAAAAAGTTTTGGTAGCCAAGAGTAGGACACTGTACCATTGGCAGTTTGCAGAAGAACCAGAGGAATAAGTGCAAGCATGTCTGATTGCTAGATGCGGAATGATCTCGATACGGAAAGACGATGGGTATATGGTATAAGCTGTCACCTCGTTTCCCGCCCCGGGTGTCAAAAAGCGTATCATCCTTCTCTTCCGTGTAAGTTTTCTTCCCAAAGGTAAATATCCGCGCTTTGTAGTACATACCAATTGTGTACTCATGTCAGAGAAGATCACGTTTTGGTGAACCCCGCTGACCAACGAAAGAAAATCTTCGTCAACCTTTGTACCCATTGAAAAAAAACGGGGCATTGGTTTCAATAGTTCATTGGTTTCTGGTTTCATGCATTTGTATAAAAATAGTAATTATGATCACAAATAAAGCTGTCAAAAAGTAATAGTTGGAAGATGACAAGATTTAAAGCATTGTTCAATTGTATTTATGAGATGATATTGTTGAACATATCAAAAAGTCGCTCTCTTTGTTATCGAGCCTCTCCATTTGTTGCTGATCGTTTTGATGGTCGCAGAACAAGAAATTCGATTACATCTGATAGCGAAATGATTCCCTGAAAATCAAAAAACCAGTTGAAAGATCGTTTCAAAAATGTACTGTACTTTGAGAATCGATCTTTCGTCGACCATGAATATCCTATGAACATTTTTGTCGATGAAAATCTCAATGAGGGACCACAAAGTGGTTGTGTAGTGGGCAGTGACTACTCCATCTCTACGGATTCCCTAAAAATTAAACAAAATTTTTCATGAGTCTCAATCTGCAATTACTAACACATAATTGATCTCTTTCTTGAATTGCTGTTGATACAGGAACACTGAGATCAATATTATCTGAAAACGCCGCAGAAGCTGCATCAAATCGGGTGTATACTTCGGTGACCTGAAGATCCAAGTACGACTTATTTAACCGGTCAAATTTCAACCTGCATAGTGTTCTTCCGCACAATTGGAATGCCACTGATGTTATTGTCGATCAACATGTCAAGGCAGTCGATCAGTGGTGTCTGTTCATCGGCCTAAATATTTTTTTGTTTTTTGTTTGTTTTGGTTGAATTTCGTTAGTTAAAAACAAAAACAAAAAGACCAAAGTTTCATCTTTGAAATATTGAAATACTCACATAGAGTAACGTTTTCCATGTTCCCATTTCCAGATCAACAGCTCTTTGGCTCAAAAATCCAGGCCTTGGCAGTAGAGCACACTAAAAACCATTTTCCTTTCTGTTCTAACAATAAAATGTGTTACATGCTTCCAAATGTAGTGTAATATTCTACGATGTGTCAGAATGTACGCGCAATCTCCAGTGTTTTCATCCATCACAGGAAGTCGATGAATTCTATATTTGGTGAGCAGTTCCACAGCTCTGAAGATGCTTTCCTTCAACCCAATGTTGATGAATGGCTTCAACTGTCCCTTCATCTCGAGACATCCTGAAGACAAGTCTTCACTCCATTTATCTTTTCAATTTGACAAATTGAATTTCTGAGTCTGCTAAGCTGTTCTAAGCCAAATACCTTTCCATCTAGAGATTGGCATATAAGCCACATCCATCTGCCGAAAATCCTCATGGCTTAGCGGAGTGCCTTTGAGCTCGTCAAGATTCTCACGATACTTCCACAACATCATTAATATCTGGAAAAAGAAGACACGTTAAAAACAAAAACCGCGTGAACAGGCGTTACCATTATGAAGTCGGTGACAGACAACACTCCGGTAATCTCTAATGTTTTCGAATCGGCAACTAGTCCGGTACGCATACCTGTTAAGTATATATGCACTTTTGATCTACAGTTGCAAACAATTGTAACACTTACAATTGTACACCAATCCATTGAAGGCTTTTCTCACTGATATATCATTAGTGAACACTATTAGTTTATTGTTCCTAGCCATTGATTCATAGCATTGTGATAGTTGAAGTAGATGAGTGTATACCATGTCTGAGTTTTCTGAACAAAAAATTGTCCAAAATGATTGCGTATATATGGTTTATTATTCACTCACGAACTCCGATTCTAAGAACAGTTTTGAACATGTTTTCCAAGTCTTGCTTTTCATTCTCATCAGGACGCTCGTCATTTGCGTACTTGGCAACAGCGTGCTCACTAAAAACGTCATTATGCGTTTTTAGATGACAATTTGCAAGTAAATATGAACAAACCTGATGGATGCCCCATCTCTTTGTATAGCCTGGATGCCATCTAGCGGAGCTTTCTTTTTGCAGAATATGAAATGGTGTTGGAGATCAAAGAATGCTGGAAACAAAACAAATAACACACGCATCCATAATGCAGTTTTCGTGCACAATGCGGAATTGTACTGCTTTCTTTTCTTTCTGTTTCTGCAAACTTGATTCACTAACCTTTTGGAATGGTCGGAGATTCAAAGGTTGTGGCCTTATTGCGCCTGAGTTTGCCCGTTGTGTTATTCATTTATACTCGCTCATTAGATATTCTGCAAGACGGAATAATTTTTCGCCATAACGTTTCTAGTCGAGAAAAAGAGAAAAATCTTGACGACCGGAAAAAGCAACGGAAAAACAGCTGTGTTTGGGGTTGGCAAAGAGGAAAAACCGACAAAAAGCTGATGTGAGAAAAGGAAGCGTTGACCGAAAAATTGGAGAAGAAGCGGATAGAGGGAAAGGAAACGAAGCAGAGGATTGGCATTGAAATGCTCACGCGCGGGTTGACTGCAATTAATTGCTTTGTGCAGCTGAAAAGAAGGATTTTATGAGATTTGAAACCAAGCACCGCATAAACGATGGGCCGGCAAGAAAGCCGCTTCGATTTTTTCTGCTTAGTCAGCTCGTATTTCGTATTGAACAACTACATTACACCTAGACGACATGGTTCACAGCGTTTTCTCCAAATTCGAGTACTTTCGAGGACCCGAGTACTCCAAAAAAAGGAGAAAAAGGAGAAAAAGGCGGGAGCAGCTTAGCGCAAGACGAGGCCTTATAGACGCAATGCCAAAAAAGGAGGAGAAGACGAGGCAGAATAAAATGAAAATCTGCCACCAAGTTTTTGCTCCGGATATAATATGTATTATATGTATATAAAAATGCAAATTGAAAAAAACTCGTTTTTTTTCTATTTTTGCATTTAGTCAAAAAAGAAGGAAGTAAAACATCTAATAGAAGGTGAAGAAGATGAAAATTTTATTGGCTAGTGGCTTACAAAGAGCAAGTTTCAGTGCGATGGAAAGAGAGATTCAGGATGTGGCAGAGGTAGCACCTGCTTCCCATAGACGAGACACCAATCGTTTTACACACAAAAGAAAAGAGCTTCTCGGCTGCTTAGGAAAATGAGCACAAGAGTTTTCTCGGTCCAATTTTTATGTATGTGACAATGATTTATCGGGCAGCAGAAACGCGAGAGAAGAGGGTTCTTGCTCTTCTGCTTTCACTAACACGCACTCTGCTTGGAAGAGTTTGTATTTTTTTGCAAAAGGGCACATAGGGAAACATAATGAAGTGACACAGAGGGTGAAAGAGTATGTGAGCAGAATGTGTGCAGTCAGAAGAAAAAAATTGTTCCCCATTTTCTTCCTTTTCAAGACGGAAATTGATAGAGAAAGACAATTTCTTCTCATTTTGTGTAGAGATAGACAGCACGAAAAAAGCGTAGCAATTTGAGGGCACACGCAAGTTGTGTTTACACAGGACTCCTACCTACTCAGATGTATCGCAGGTTGCAAACCATTGTGACAAAAACCACTCGCAAGCGATGAAAATTCCGAAAAAGTGTATGTCGAAAACGTTTTATGACGATTATTACGTTTTATTGCATTTTGAATATAAGATTTTTCAAATCACTTGGTTTGCGTATTTGTTGAGTCAATTTGAAAATTTGATTAGTTTTCTTATGTCAGAAGAAATAAAAATCAAAAATTCTTACATTTGTTTTTAGAATATGATGTTAAGTCATTGATATTTATATTCAAATTGTTAATATTTATAATTTTTGAGTTGTGAGTTTTTAAACTTTTAAGCTAATTGAATCTTAATTTAAAAATCAAAGCAACTGGTCTTAGATCAAAAACTGAGTATCAACACTGAAGAAATCAAAAAGAAACCAAAAAATCGAGAAGCGTGGAATGGAAAACGATCAACTAATATTGGAACCTTTTCGCTTCTTTTCGCTTGTTTGCTCACTTTTTTGTGAGATTTTCATCAAATTGAAGAAGGGAAAGTAATGAAAATGTTGCTCTCAATTCGTTTTGCTCTTTCTCGGAACTCGATATTTGTTTGTGTGGAATAGATGTGGAAGTGTGCAAGCAAGTAGACCAGGGACCACAAAACGTCTGTTGTCGACTTTTTACAACGTTTTCAGAACTTTTTTTGAGTGTTTTCTAGAAAATTCAAGAAAAAACTTGTTCAGCAACACGTTTTTTTTATCAGATCAGTCTGATCGTGTTTTTGGTTATATGTTTTTTCTTTGGGATTTGTTTTTTCCCGTTCAAATATATATTTCAAAAAAAAACATGGCTGAAAAACAAACGGATAAAGGAAAATAACATGCAGGGATTAAACAATCACCATTCGTATTGCTTGGATATTGCGTGTAATCCAGTTTTGGAAATTGGAAACCGAAGCGATTTCACTTATTGAAGTGGCTTCTGCTTGAATTTTTGCGCTTCTAGTATGCCTCGATCATGTAATCCTTCTCATGAAGCCTTAGTTTTACAACACCAAAAATCAAATTTTGAACGTGTAACACAGCCCTGATTCATTTGTTTTTGTGGTATGGCAAACATTCGAAAAGTAACCTCCTCAATCTTTATTCTTTTCCCCATTCATTCTCTTTTCACCGCTTTCAACTGTCCCAAAATCTTTTGAATCCGTTGCCATCAATTAATCACTGTCGACCACACCCAAACACAGATTTCGATGAAAAAAGAAGGAGGAGCTAATCATCAATGATTTCAACATCATACTAGCAGTTCAGGCCACTTGTGTTGCATTGTTTATTCTTTCCCTTATCTAGCCTTTCCTCCCCCAATTTTTCTGTTCTTCTGAGTCACAGGCCAGCAGCAACTGGAAAAAGAGACGTCTCGAGTGTTCACATTCATGGACACAAAACTAAATGTTTATGTGAAATATGATCACGGGGTAGGGTCACAATGTCTCATGACACCATGTCATGTTCTTCATTTGTACCAATTTTTTAGGACATTTCAGTTTCATTCCTCCTACCCACCGTTGACAAAGTCTCGCTGATTTCTGCTCACACAAGTTTTACTGGATTTCTAAGGATAAATTGAACAAAACACACGTCTTGATGAAGGATTTCGATATTCCAACCATTCAGTTTTGTCTTTCTGCAGCATAAAATTATGTGTAAATTTAATTGAAATCCAACAAATTTTTCACCGCGACTGTGAGCTACAAAGGAGAACTTGTCTAACAATCCACTGGCTTTGTGTCGTTCTTCTTTTCTTTTTTTGGTCGTCCGCATTGACTCTGCTATCGTTCATTCATTCTATTTTCAGAGAACAGAAAATCGAACGCGTCGGCGGAGTGACATCGCTATGTTCGTCATGAGTTTTGGCATTGATTGGCGGGAAGTGTGAGCGTGAGCGGGCATGAGCTGACCAGCCTTCCAGGCACGTGAGTCTCTTTTTTTCATACACACACTCTACACACTGTCAATGGGCACGAGGTTAGGAACACACGCAGGCAAAGTCGGTCGGTTCTAGAAAAGCGGCGACCCGGAGACGGAGAGAGGCGCACGGCGCTGCCGACCCGCACACTTTAGGCCCCCGCTCCCTCCCGCTCCCCCGCTTGGATTTCTAGTGTTTAAACAGTGCGGCAACTTTGCCCGTGTCTGTGGGCGCCACCTAAATTGGTTATTCTCTTTCTTTAGCGTTCACTTTTAACAATTTGAAAGTAAGCAAGTTGGTCGGCTGGTTTACAAGCTAGTTCACTTCTGTTTTTTCCGCTCCTCTTTGCCCCTTCACCCTTCCCGTCTAACCGACCCGGCGCCCAAAAGTTGTGACGTGTACGTATTTGTAAGTAAGCAACATTGGACAAAGACGGGCGCACCGCCCTCTTTTTCTGAAAGTGGCAGTGAGTGTGAGCGGCGAGACCCGCGTTTTTCATCTTTTCAGCCATTCCTCCGCCGTCTGCCGGTTGTCTCCTTGTCCGTTCTCGTTGTTTTGGTCGCTATCGCCGGGCGAAGGGGGTGGTGCCACTCGCTCCCTTCTCTTCTCTTGTTCTGTTTATGTGATGGCCGATAATTTTCAGTTATACAGCACAGTAAGTGAGCGTGAGTGTATTTCCTTGTTTTTGGTCGCCACATTTTGACTTCATGTCAGCCTGACAAGTGACTGTGCCCCGGTTGACCGGAGTGTTCAATCACAAGACCAAATGCACTTTCTTCGGCTCATCTCGTGGTCTGACCCAGTCTATTTCGTAAATGAAGAATCCATATGACATAATCCCGGGGACATTGTCTTTTGCCTCTTCCCCTCGAGTCAGTCAGTCTGTCAGTCGAGAATGTGTTGTCATCATTGAATGTTCTGCCCTTCCCTCCAACCATTCCACTGTCGCCGAACAAATTTCTACCAACCAACAGTCAGTGTGTATCCTCTTGTTGGCCCTACTGCCCCTATTGCTATTGCTGAGTCGGTCATGAGATCTGTTGATGGATGGAACATGGGACAAACCAAAAAAAAACAGAGTAAGAACACATGAGCGGTCTTCTCCCATTTCTCTTTCAACACTTGTTGGAGATAGAGAAAAAGAGCTAAGGAAAGCAACAGAGATCAGACGCAACGTTTTTTCAATGAAAGTTTGATGACAAATGAGAAATTAAGGTTATGAAATTATAGCGGGAAATATTTAATTCGCAAAGCAGATACCTGTTATTTGTGCGATCGTCGCATACCTCGCTACCTGTTATTCAAATACTTGTATTATTTTCCTCTTGCATCTCTCTCCCAGTAGAATATAATAAAAGAGGAGAGCGCATAACATCTTTTCTGAAATAATTATTATTATTTTTCAGACCAACACCTCTTCTCTCCTTCTTTTTCGATAGAGAAAGAGAGAGAGAGAAGCTATGACATGCCAGAAAAACAGAAAAGGCAGCGTTGGTCTCCTGGCGACATAGCTGCCGGCGAGTTTTTCATTTCCTTTCCTTTCCCCCTACTAAGCTTCCTACTGCTCTACTATCCATTACTATTACTGCTACTATACGTCTATGGACAGTGCTCGCGAGGCAGTGTGGTTAGCTGGTTGCATGCAAAATTGTCAACGGCTACCTCCACTGCCATCCCGATCATGTAGTCCATCTTTGAACATTGGTGAGTTATTCAAGAGGGTCAGACCGAGAAAACCTCCCTGAGGAGAAAGTGAAAAAGTTAGAGCGAAGGAGAAAGTTCCCAACTTGTTTGTCGTTCTCTTTCCTTTCTTTTCGCCATTCGCACAAACTGAACCTTATCTAGGAGAAAGTAAATGAAAAAACGGAAAAAGAAACCTAAGCCTATTTGCCTTCTTTCTTGGTTTCGGGTACCTGTTATGTTCACTGAAACTGAACGAACGAACAAACGAAACACGATGTTTGATGGAGACTTTTCAATTCTAGTTGCTTCTAGAATGCATTGTCTTTCACGCATTTTTTCCTCAACTCCCCTTCTCCATTTAATGTTGTTTGTTGCGTCTGTACAGCAAACCAACGTAAACAAACTTTGCATTCATTTCGAGACGGCAGCCCATTGTGAAATGGGTGGTGGCAGCGGGCAAAATGTTGTAAAATGATAATGTTCTTGGCAATCCAATTCAATTGCATTTCATTTCTTTTTTAGTTCTACTCAATTTGAAGAAACAACAAGAAGTGTACCAAAGATACCAATTGAGATAGTAGTAACAACAGCAACATTGGCGACTGTCTCTTTTCGCTCCGGTTAAAAGAACGATTAATCTTCAGCCACACCTTTTTCTGGCCGCAATGTGTAATGATTTGATCTGATTGATGATCAGAAATCAGCAGAGGTCATTTGTCGTCTGTATGCTAAGCTTGCGACTAAAATCCACATATTCATTCATTGAAAGGCAAATCGACAAATGGAAAGAAAATGAGATCTTTTAGAAAACAAAGTAGATGGAGGATGGGAGAATGTGAAAGATGCCTTTGAAAACGACATTATCTCCATCGAATCACAATTTTACACAGTTATAAAGTAATTATATATGAAGCAAACGTTCCTATTCATTTATTTTGTTTCATAATAGTATTTCGTCAGATGATGTTGATGATCGATCATCGTCATTGTCGTTCTCATATATTTGACCTGAAAAATCCTTTTTATAATAAATTATTTTCCGATTAAGCACCCGGATGGTTTCCAGTTTGTTGCAAATCAATTAAAGGAATTGTTGTTGTAAGTGTTGTTGCCGTCGAGTACGTTATGTTATCATCTAGAAGAAGTATGATTAGATTTCAGTCCTTATTGAGCTTAGTTAGTGATCACCAGTAAGCGGTTTGTAGTTCACACTACTGCTAAGCAAATGCGTATTCATATCATCAGATTCCGATGTGTTTGTCAGAGCATCAAGCCGGTCTTTGCACTCTTGGATCTTCTTTTCCTTCTGAAACATAGAAGATGTTTCATATATCTTCTGATTCTTATTACCTCTTCAATTTGCTTTTGCAATGTTTCATTCTCCTTTTTCAGCATTTCAAATCTTTTTTGATCCACTTTTGATAATGCAGGTGCTCCTATACTTCCATTCTGCTGCATTTCATCGGCACTTGGTGGTACTTTTATGATATGACGGATCTTAGGACCATAAATGAGGCCAACGGAGATATAGGTGCAGATAAGGACTGAAAACAACTGAATGAGGTAAAAATAGGTTTTTATAACGTACCTGTTAGAGACACAAATGCAAAATTAGCATTTACTTTACCGTGGATCAGAAGTGTCACAACTGGAGCTGTTACCAATGTCATCACCGCGACGTTGTAAATTGCGAGTCCTACGAATCTAGAGTCATTGATAAATCTCAATTTCAAATTCCTTGTTTCGTAAGACAGAAAAGTCCCAAACACCAATAGCAAGCATTTGAATCCAAGAATTATACCTGAAAAGTTTCTCGGTTGAACTTGTGTTGGTGTTCAATAATTTTACCTATCCACACTTCTTGTTGATTGCTTTGACATTGTTGTAACACTGGCATTATCATTTCATCTTCGTCGCTATCAGATGGAGCCTAAGACATCAACATTACCATTTTTCCATCAGAATTGTGTTTTTCCTACCACAAGAGCAAATTTCTGTTCTGTTAGTTTGAAAGGATCGATCAAAATCCAAACTGAGCAGATGAAAACATCGACGGCTGTCAAAGCAGCAACAATGACGTAAAATTTGGAAGCGGATATTGGCTGAAAACGTTTGGATTAAACTTCATATGATAATTAGTTCTGATCTATAAATCAGCAGCATAGCATACTTTGCTCATAATCCCATGCGTTGAAAGAAAATCGAAAACCGAAGAAAATGTTTAAAAAGTGAGTGTAAAGTGAAAAAACAGGCGGTAAATTGCTAGAGAGAAAGAAAAAGAATAGGAGAACAGTAAGTAGCACAGGCAGACAACATGCGATCATAGTTGTAGTCTTGAAAGTTTTCTGGATAGATAGGATGCTCATCGATTGTTATTTTGTTATCAATTATAGGCAAAAAGTTGGTAAGAGAAAGACGTGTTGAAAAAGTGCCAGAAATGAAAACCAACAAGTAGTTGATTTTTCAGTGTGTTGCTTGTTATGTATAAAACGGTGCTTGCTGTTATATCCAGAAGAATCAGTAAGAAGTTGTTAAACAGTGCTGTGAGTTCAGTGTGAGTGGTGGTAGTAACTGCGGAAAAGAAAATATGAGTACTACATTGAAAACATGTAGAAGTAGTGGTTCACAGATTAAAAAGAATCGGCAAGAGAAGTCTCTCTTCAGCACCTGGTTCAGGACAGTGTTCCGTTTTTCCAGCAGTGCACCGTATGCTTGTCCCGACGATTTACGCATCAAGGCTTGGCGACCGACCATTGTGGATATCAAGGTGCGGATACCTTCCCAAGGGGTGTTCTCTTCCTGTTAGGATTGTTTCAATGAATAATTTTGGAAACAAGTTTAAGATTGGAATCATGATAATCGATAATCAAGGAAATATGAAGAAGGTTAGAGATGAATGACAAGTATTAATATTTAATCAATTCTTAACGAATTTTTAGTCTTAGTGAATTTTGAACAGCCATATGAAACAAAAAATATGATCGTGGGACTGTATGAACACGATTTGAGCCAATTCATGGGGATGAAGTTCAGGCTAACATGCAGCCATCGAACAGCCGTAGCATTCATCTACAGCTAGCTGTTTTGGACAAACAATGTAAGGGATGATGCACAATTAGGGATTTGTAATCAAGACTTAATCAACGACTGGAAAGGTATATATCTAGAAACCTAGAAAGCTTTCTCCGGTGAGACCTCTTTTCCTCATTCCCATTCTCAACTTACCTTCTCAGAGAAGTTACTCAATAATGGTTTCAACTGGAATTGGTGAACTAGAGGAGATGGGAAAAATTATGGTGCTAAGGGGGATAATAGAGAATTTAATGGAGCAATTGTAGATGTAGTTCAAAAATGTTTACCCACCTCGTCTTTTTGTCGACTTGCTAATTGCTGGTTCTCGGTAGCACCCATCCGATGAACGATCCAAACTTTCGCAAACATAGACCCATAAGCAAATGTGAACCCAAATAAGAGAATTGTGATGCGAGCCTGAAAATGATTGAAGAATAGAAATGCAATTGTTTCCTACATGACAAAGGAATGAAAAAACAGAATCTGGAATGGAAATGTCATCGGAAGGAAGTCCTATAAGGAAAAGTGAGAAAAGGCAAAGAGAGCAGCCGACTAAAAGGATGTTGTTGCATTCTGGTTGCGATTGGAACACAATCCTGGAACAAAACAGAAAATTATCTTCTTATGTCGGGTTTCGGCATTACAATCGCTCTCGGTGTTTTTGAGTGAAAAGGTAAATGAGAAAGCAGGAACCAATTCCTAAGACCGCAAAGAGAATCGTTGGGTAGTAGAACTGAAAAAAAAAACAAAATGTATGCCCCCTTCAAATAAATTTAATAGGACCTCATTAGAAACTGTCATTGCGTGCTTCTTGATTACAGTAGAATCTGGAGGAGGACCTCTTCCATTCAGCCATTGTTCCTTGTTGTACCATTCCAAGTCTCCACTTGTAGTATCATAATAGCCCATGATCTTATATTTCCCTCCTTGCATTTGTTCAATTTGTGTTCGAGCAATACGATCTCCAGAGTCGGAAAACATCACTTTCCCCTAAATTGTCGCAAACTCAATATTCTTTTTTTGCAGTTGCAACTCACAGAAACTCCTCGGAAAGAAGTGTTCTTGACACACTGGAATAGTGTGTCTGCAATAATCTTGTTGTCATACGAGAAATTCTCCAGTCGGATATGCGGTGGTAAATTGTTCCGAGTGCAATTAAATGCAAGTGCGAGAGCCCTATAAATTGGTTGGTTTGATAGTCTCATTAGTTTTTAGTTTTTAGTTTTTCAATTTTTAAGTTTATAGAGCACTTACCAAACTGCGTCGTATGCAAGTGGTGCTTCTGGGAACCCTCCAACATTTGCAGTCTCCTTTTGAAAATATCGAGTGAGACGTTCTTGGAATTGCATTCCGGTCATGGAGGAAATTGCTGGAACATTATCCCGAGAGAGCATGACACTTTCCGTTGTGAAATGGTACTCGGCAGCCTCAGCCATCTTAATAAAAAACAACAATGAAACAAATGACATACAAGATGTATTAGGGTCTGACCTGCTCGGCAGTGCAATTCAAATGTTCTTCGGGTTGTGGCATGTACCATGTGTCCGCATACCAGCCAATGAAAAACCAGACATATCTGCGACCGTATAACCCGTGATGATAAGCCTGAAAATAAAACATTTCGTATCCCAAATCTATGCATATTTTCTTACTTGGCACAAAACTTTTCTAGCTTCAGTCACATAAAACAGACCAACAATTATCCTAGAATCTTGTCGTTGGAGAGTTTTAATCGCATCGGTTGGATCTCCATAGAAACTCTGTCGGTCGACTCGAATACCTTTTTTTCTTGCAATAGCCTAAAAAAGAATAGTCCAACAGAACTGTTTTGATGGCTTCAACCTCAAGATCTTTAGCAGTTGTTACAAACACTTCCTCGACAGACATCAATATTGTAAACCTTTTCCATTTAAATTTCTCCATGATGTGTATTCTAAAAATTATTTTTCTTGAATTACCGTATACAATTTTCAATATTTAACCTTGTCGGATTCTGCATGTTGGCCGAAGGATGAGTCCTGAATAGTGTGGGAAAACGATTTCTATTTGAGAGTGCTGGTGAGCTGCCTCCGTACGATAACTGAAAGTGACGAATTCAAATCTAAAGCGGTCGAAAATTGACAAACCACAACAAGTTTCCAAACAGGAGCTGCTTCCGCAATCACAGTTGTGACAGGGCTGCATCCAGTTAAGAGCATTAGCTTCGTGGGAGGTTTGTATAGGAAATCATATAATTGTTGCATAGCAAGGCCAGGTTGACACTGGAGAAAATACCATTGTTTAAAAAAATGAATACAAAACTTACTTGTGAATTATGGTTGGTCATGTTAAGAGTATAACCGGGCAGAATGTCAAGTCGGTTGTTTACATCTTCCAATGCCATTTGAACCGCCGGTAGACATGCTTCTCCACCAGCCCATCCTCCGGATCCCGATTCCATCGGGAAGGTTCCACCTATATGGAGTGTGACCGGCTCCGCAGAAATAATCCACGCGATACTGCCCCATAGTAGTAACCAAGATGATCTAACGAACATCTATTTCATATCTGAAACTGAAACGGTCCAGTTTTATGAAACCAAAAGAAACGAAGGATGAGATGTGAGGAAAAATATGTTGCCTTCTCAAAGATCTTGTACGCTTGGGTAAAATGAGCAAACGTTGTTATTGCGCGGCTGGCAAAACGCATGTATAACATCGCCTACGCCCAGTGCGACACGATTCGTTCCCCTGGGAGCGGTGCCTAAGATGGCGAAACCTTGATTCAGCAACCAGCCGGCGACTCGGTCTTTTCAAACCGCCACATTCTAAAAGTTACATCAAATTGTGCGACAGAAGCCGCAGAAGAGGAAGATTTATGTGGCATTGGTGACCAATAAGCTCAGATGCAGGAAGGGACTGCAGAGAGACTAAGAAGATACATTCAAAATGAATATCGCTATTTCAATCTTTCTCTGACGGAAACTACAATCTTGTCACCCACCACAGTTTACATTTTGGTGTGGGAAAAAATTTAGTTCATTGACATTGAACAAAAAGCAAAGAGGATTGCAACATTGCCTCGGGGAATCAGACTCGTGTGCGAAAAAAGTGATTTTCAAGATTTTGAGGAAGTTCTGGAGCTGCGGTCGCAGAAAAACCCATTTGTGGGAGAAGGGAGCAATTCTCGACGCGCGGCGAGTCCTTCTTCAATTGCTGCTCCCGACTTTTCGAAAGCGCAGTTCAATAGTGCATCACGCAAGAAGTGCAGCGGGAAAAAGAAGAAGAAGAGAGTTCCCAATCAAAACCGAACTCGTAATAAAATAACGTTTCAAGGATTTAAAGTTGAGCGCATTTGCAGGAGATGCTGAATAGAAAGCAAATGACGATCGGATAAGGTTCACTGTTTTTTTTTTAAACAAAAACAGACAAAAAAGAAGTTGACTGGTTTTTGCTCCGAGGCTTTCCAAAAGAGCCAACTGCATACAAAATTCAAAACTTTCTTCTCTCGATGCATATGATTAAATTAAAAAGGAGGGGACCAAGTTGAGCATTTGAAGGAGAATTGGCCGTGCCGATTGTTTATGTGAAGGCAAGTGGAAGTCTAGAAGACGTCTTTTCACAGCATAAACTTGCCCAAATATCTGGTCACCAATTGATTCCATGTGACCGGATATGTATGAGTAGGCCTTTTGGTGGACTGGGTTTGGAACATGAATTATTCAAAATGGGTGAAAGTTTCTAAAGTTTTTAACTTCATCTACTTCTTTTTTTCGTTTTCTTCTCCTCCTGTCTTTCTCGGCTTTTCGCGTCTTTGTTTCGTTTGGGAACTAGGTGCATCTCAGCCTTGTCAGGCGTTTCTTTGCGGTTTTCGCTTTGAGACCAACGATCTCAAACTAAGTCTCGGCTGACAAATCATGCAGTTTTGATGGATTGAATAGAGAGAGAAAATTACGGAGAAACACAAAACGGGAATATTAAAAAGCGTAGAGTGCAGACCGACAAATCTGCGAATCAAGTCATTGTGTATTAATGACAGGCGGAAGTGCTTCATTTCTCACAGAAAATGGTGAAGAAAAAGCCGTTCGGCTGCGCTGTTCCCTGTGTTTCCTCCGTTCTCTGCCCACTGTCTTCCCGTCATTTTTCATATGATGAGATGCACAAAAAATGGAAATCAGCGATCAAAGAGTGCCTCGCAAACAGCAGAAAAAAGAGACGGCAACTCGTCGATGCATGAATAAAATGATTTAGTTGTTGGAAGTGAAAGTCAAGAGAGAAAATGGAAAAACAGACACACAAAATACTCATAACTCGTGTTTTCTGAATACTTGGGGCGTTTTTTTGTTTCAACTTGTTCAGTAATTTGATGAGTTTTTGTCAAAAAATGAAGGGAAAATGGTAGTAGAAATGTTCATTTCGAACCTTTAAGTGAGCAGGTGGAAAAAAACGGAGATGAAATTGAAAAAGTGAAAAAGGTTCGAGTACTCGGTTTCGAAACGAGAGGGTGTGATCAAACTCAAAATGAAATTCAGAAAATGGAGAAAAATGGAAGATAGAGGGGATATGAAGGGTGGTCGCCGCCTGAATATGATCAGTGGTTGGCATGAACCCCAGACACAAGCATGCGCGAAAAAAAAGAGATGTGCCGCCTAATCGAGTGAAGATGGGGTGGGCGCAACAAAAGTAACCTTACAGGAGATATAGAGTTGCTGCTTTCTTCCCGGCTAAATAAAGGAAGGAAAAGAGCCAAAAAATTGAAGAGTTTTGTGCATCTCTTGCATGAAAATTGAACAAGTGATGAGAAAAGGAGGAAAAGGGTATGAAAGAAGAAGGGGTGCAAGTGTAACTATGAAGGAGAAAGAAGAATGGCCGAAAGAAAAACTGCGCGAATTGGAAGAGCATTGCCCTCGGGGCGCGCGCCTAGTTCACATCGTTTCGATGCGATTCACATACGCGCGAATGAAGTGGAAAACACCCCCAGCTTCTTCCGATTCCTTTATTTCATCCTTTCTTTTTGAAGAAAAATTTGCAGAATTTGAAAAAAATAGGAGAATAGCGAAAAAGCTAGAAAACAAGCGGACGGGTGGCATGAAAAGAGAACGAACTCCCAGAGAAAAAAGAGATGAGCGGCTAAAACGGGACTGCGGGAGTGATTTCCTCCGTATTTCTTCTTCTTCATCATTGCCCTTTTTCTTTGGGAAAGAAATATGAATGCACCAAGTACGACGGGAAACAAAGACAGAAACGGAAATAAGGCGAATTGAGATGAAAGCGGAATATTTAATTTGTCAGGAGGTCAAAGTCCGAAAACTGCGTTTTCCTTGTTTCTCTTATTATTATTTTTTTTTTTGTAATTGCAAAAATTTCACCACACGGGAAATTAATTTACGAAAAACACGGAAAGATGGAAAAAAATTGAGGAAATGAAAACGAAATTGAACTTGATAGAGGAAAGCAATAGAAAATGACAACAGCTGACGGAAGCCACCTCCGGGTAATATACTATTCTAGCAGCCGATCACCTACGTTTTTCTCATTTCTTATCGGAAGTCTCCATCTAAATCCATAAATCTAAGTGTAATTTTTAAACGAGAAAGAAGAATGTGAACGCAGTCCCTAGAACTAGAGCAATTTTTGCTCATATAGAGAATGTGAATTAGAAAAGTCTCCATTAAGCGAAGAAGAATTAGTATTGCTGTACGTTGTTTATTCCTTCCTCATTCTTCCAACTTGTGCCTCCTGGTGGCTTTTTGCATGGCTGCTTCTGCTACATTAGCTCCTCTCAAAAGTCATCTAACGACATGTTACAAGCAAAACAAGTGGAATTGCGTACCAAACTCGATGAAAACAAAGCAAAATTAGGTTACATCGCCTGAATCCATTTGGCAGCTCTTCTTTTTCTTCTGCGTACATTGTTGAACGTCTTCGACTGAATGTGGCAATGAAAAAAAGATAGAGTGTGCAGAAAACCAAGAAAGAGACTAACGACGAAAGGCTGCTAGAATTCTGTTGGGCTTGGTGATTCGGTGGAAAACAAAGTAGAAAAGTGAAAAGATTAGAAGTTGTCAAAAGGACTCCGAGACCGACAGAGGGTGTACGTGTTGGTTAAACATGTCAAAATAGAAAAGAGAGTTCAGTCTGCTGGTGGGAGAAGTCGGAGAGCATCGATCCCTCTGATGATAATACCCCCCGAGAGAAGAAGGAAATGAGAGCCAGAGTAACAGCAAAAATAATGGAACACGGCAAAATAGAGCGGTGAATGGAGAGACGGATGGCAAAAATTCGTAGCTGAGACAGATGAGAGATGGTTCAAGAGAGAAGAAATTGAAGATTTGTAAAAATCAGTCGCCGTCGTCTCGCTCGAATTGATGTGTTTTGATTATGAGATTGATGTGATCCACACCCCACAGCTAAACAAAAAGATCATATGTTTCAAATCGTTTGACGTTTACGTTTGCGTTTCTTTGAGCTCCTGTTATTATTTCTCTGTCACTTATTCTCTTTTTATTGTCTTTTTATTGCAAAAAACGAAAAGAAGATAGGTGTGTGAGATGCACATCGAATAGAAGTATTTATAAAACACGTACCACAAACATCTGAATAAAAACTGGCAAATCATTGAGAAAGAGCCTTTCTAACTTCATTATCAGAGTCCGTCCACTCAACGACTTCAAGTCCGACCTTCTCCGGGTCAGCGGTTTTCGGCAACGGAGGAGGGCGTAGTCCGACAATTCCAGGTGAGAAAGTTGATCTGCCGTCTTCCGAGACCGAACCAGACCCTTCTCCGGTTACATCTCGATCAGTTGTGTCTTGATCGACGGTCGGCTGGGTAACATTTGATGCACTTGATACAATTTCATCAGTTACTTCTTGGAATGCAAGAAGAGTTACTGGTTTGACATCAATTGTGGTTTTCCTCGGAGTAGTTGTGGGAGCAGAAGTAGTGGTGGTGGGAGCAGCGGTTGTTGAAGTTGTGGCTGGTGATGTTGTCGTTGTGGTAGAAGTAGTTGTTTCGGTCGTGGTGGTAGGTTCTGTTGTCAATTCAGTAGTGCTCTTGGTACTTTCTTCTGTGATGGTTGATGTTATTTCGGATTCATCAATCGTGGTGGTTGTTTCCACTTGTGCTTCGGTAGTAGTTACTGACAAAAGTCCAGTTCCGAAAATTTCCGAGGAAGCAATTTCATCTTTTTCCATGACATTTGGCTCCAAAGTACTGCTTTCTTCTTCAATTGTCGATGTTGATGATGAAGTGATTTCATTATTTTCTTCTTCTGACCGATCTTCTCCCGACCGTCCAGGCAATAGTTCCACATTGTCTAACTCCGAGCTGTTTTCCGATGAAACCATTGTCTTAAGCATTGCTTTTTCTCTCGAGGTTTCCTCATCCGAACCGCTGCTCGGAACAACTGGAAGGGTTGCCACTCCGAGCCTCTCCAAGAATGTTAAATGCTTTCCATTAGTCGATGTCTTCAAAACTTCAGGCTGCTGAGTCACATAAAATGTTGATCTTTCCAGAACAACCGGAGAAAGTGTAGGCTTTGGTTGCATAGTGGCTAGGTACTTTGGTCTTGCATAGCCGCCTTGAGGGTTGTAATCCGGAGGTGCAGTTGCGTACCCAGTGCTACTTTCTCCAATCCATGAAGGTCGATTATAACTGGACTGGTAGCCGTTCTGATTGGAGTTTTGCCATGATGTCTGATGTTGATATCCGTAGAAGTAGGGAGAGTAATAGTTCTGATTGTTCTGTAATGAAACGGAATGCAACCTTGAATTTGGCGTTTGAACCCGGACCTGATACTGAGATGACCACTGCTGAGGCTGTGTTTCGTAATACTGCGTCTGCGCGGCGTAGTAAGGCGTCCCTCCCCAATACTGCCTTTTGAATCTGAAATTGAATTGAATTGATATGATTTGTAAGGAAGTATGATAGCGACTCGGGTACTGAAATCTTCTGTTTTTGATAAGTAACAGGTTTTATCTTATAGTACTAGCAAAAACAAATTTTTATTGCGAGTGTGTTCAAAGATTGATAAATGGTCCGAAGATTACGGTAACTCACCGATTATGAACATTTGCCTGGGTAGGAAAAATAAGGAAAATAGCGAAGAAGACCAATTTTGACATGATGTAAACGATCTCTACCTACAGTGAAGACTGAATAAAGTGGTGCGTGAGACAGTCGGGGTTGGCAATTTCGGAGAAAAATACCACGCTTGTGTCAAGGTTATGTTACAGATTAAATGTCGCCAAGTCATCGGCTTACCATCTCGGATTTATATCACTCATCCTCTTGTCCTCTTTTCCACTTTTTCCGGTGTGATGATTCACTCATTGAGGCACAGTTTGGGGAACTGACCAATTGGTGATGAAGTGACTCGAGTGACCAATTGCCCACGCATTGAAACATTGATAGAAGTGATGATGATGTCTTGTGTTCGACGATTGCGGTTGATTCCGCCTTCTCTTTTTAAAACGATAGTGACATGATACCTCTATATAAAAAAGAGGAATTTTTGAAAAATCATCAGTCCTTTCTCTTTCACTAACAATGACTTCTCAACTGAAAATTGCCGCAGTTATTGCTCTTGTTTCTTTTGCCGCTGCAGCTCCATCTCTGAGGTAATCCGTTATCCAAAAAGATATCGAGTTAATTCTGCTGTTTTTAAGGTCAAAACGTGGTTCATACGGCCCACCAAGCAACTACGGTCCGCCAGAGGGGCAATTTGGCTCGGGTTACGGACAAAATGGACAGGGTTATGGACAAAACGGAGGTGGATATGGAAGACCAAGTGGAAGTTACGGACGGCCTCAACAATACGGTCCTGGACAAGGAGGAAACTATCCGGGTGCTGGGTTCCAAGGAGGACAAGGAGGATTCCAGCAAGGTGGATTCCAAGGTGGTCAACAAGGCGGGTTCCAGGGACAACAAGGCGGATTCCAAGCTGATCCAAATCAAAGTGGATTCCAAGGAGGCAGTCAAGGAGGATTCCAAAATGGTCCCGGTGGACAGGGAACATTCCAAGCATCTCCACCAGCTCCATCTGTTCCGTCCATTCCATCCATTGGGGCTCAGCAACCAGGAGCCACAGACCCAGATTACTCCACTGTTGGGCAGAAGGCGCCAGTAGCTGCTGATCCGGGAGCTGGAGGACTCTTTGGAGGATCTGCTGCTAGCTCTGGATTTGATGACCCAGCATTGGCGGCAGATGCAAAGCCAACTGGAACCACTGTGACGGATAGCGTCTCCGAGATATCCCGCAAAGGGAAAAAGTAAATGAATTAAACTTTTTTCAATTTTTTTACGAGTCTCATTGTACATATTGATCAGTTCAAGTTTTGAATAAAACATAATTCAAATAAAATAACACTATTTTATTGTCTTTCACATGCTAACAAAAGCGTTTTGGGAGAAAAAAAAATGCTACTTGTACAAAGTATGGCTAGTCATTTTTAAGATGCGTTGTTTTTTATAGGCTGCACGGGTACTTGGGTCGGCACTTGGGTAAAACAGTCATAGTTTAATATAAACCAAAAAATACGAGAAATGTGAAACTGGGGGTAGTTCCAACATTGCATTATGACAAATCTTAGAACATGTGAGTGTCAGCGCCTTCCTCCTCGACAGTGTCAAGAATGGCAGAACTCTCGACAGTGGAACGATGGCGAGCGAGAACACGGAGCAGCGGACGGAGTCCCATCCACCTGAAAACAAGTGTTCTAAAGCTTTTCAGTAAAAATTCAATTACTCACCATTGGTTGTTTGGCAGGCGATGCTCAAAGTCGGTCTCAGACTTCAGCTCTTGCACCGGAGTGAACACAACCTTTCTTCCTTTCAGTCCGAGGAGAGTGGCAGTGTGTGGGGTATTGGCAATGACTCTGTTGTCGGCAGTCAAATTCTCCTTGAGCTGTATGAGAAGGAACTCCAAAGCACGAGCAGCAAGTTTGGTTCCCATGTTTCTATCAAATGGAGTTGGTGATCCTCCTTGCTGAACGTGTCCAAGAACATTAACACGAGTGGTGAACTGCTTCTTTCCCTCCGAATCGAAGAGATTTTGAACAAAGTCGGTTGTGAGGTGTTTGTCGGCCCACTCGTTGCGGACGACCAAATAGCGCTTCGCTCCGACCTCCATTTTCGAGAGAATCACCTGCACATCATCAGAAAGATCTTGAACGGTGAACGGCTCCTCAAAGATGTAAGCGTTGTCAGCTCCAGAACTCAATGCAGAAACAGTAGCCAGGTATCCGCAATATCCTCCCATTGTCTCGACAATGAACACTCTTCTCTTGGTTCCAGTCGCCGATTGCTTAATCTTGTCGATCATCTGACAGATTTCGTTGACGGCAGTGTCCGATCCAAGCGAAACCATAGTTCCTGTAATAAAAACAATAAATTTTGGTCCTGCCAAGCAACAATACCTGGAACGTTGTTGGAGATGGTGCACGGAATGACGCACATTGGGATGCAGAACTCTGGGTATTTATCACGGTTGTCGGCAAGAATTATGGTACTGTGGTAAGCCTCGAATCCTCCAACAAGCAACAAAGCCTGGATGTTATGCTTCTTAAGCTGTTCAGCAATCTTTGGAATGGTGGCAGCAGTTGGGACACTTTTCTGGGTACCAAGGAAAGATCCTCCGTACATAGCCCAGTTAGTGACATCAGACCATTTGAACTCCTTGAAAAGTCCGTTGGCAAGTCCTTCAAAACTGTCTTCAATTCCGTAGACGGTGCACTGATGGTAGAGAGCCATTCTGACATAAGAACGGACGGCGGCATTCATTCCTCCGGCTGGAGCTCCAACATTGATAACAGCCACCTTGAACTTGTGTCCTTCGGAGAGATTATCCTTCTCAACAGTGCGCATCTTAGTGAGCAACTTGTAAGTTTCCAAATTTCTTTGGAAACTGCGTCCACGGAGCATAACAGCAGTTGCCCAGTCCTTCTCAGCCATCGCCTTTTGGACCGATTGAGTTCTCTCGACACATTTCAACAGTGGGACACGAACCATGACATTTCCGTCAATAGAAATGACACATGGTTCTGACTCCTAAAGTAAACAATCATTAGAAATAACAATAATTGCATGATCTAACCTCAGTCATCTCCATTAGAGCGAACACCGCCTCGGCTCCCATTCTGCAACCAAGAAGGCGATCGAACGCTGATGGTGCTCCTCCACGCTGAACATGTCCAAGAATGGTAACTCTCGTATCGTATTTCAACTTTGTCTTGACGGCGTTCTTGACATCCTCAGCAGTGATCGGCTTTCCATCACGATCGATGGCTCCCTCGGCAACAATAATAATGTTCAAACGCTGACCTTCAGATCTCATTTGGGCCAACTTGTCACAGAGAACATCACGCCAGTTCTCCGGAGCAGGCCATTCGGGAATGAAACAGAAATCAGCTTCCGAAGCCAACGCAGCAACAAGTGCCAAATAACCACAATGACGTCCCATGACCTAAAAGTTTGATACTAGAGAGGAACACATCTAAATTTTTTGTACCTCAATGACGAAAGCTCTCTGGTGACTTTGTGCAGTTGCCACCACAGCATCAATCGAACTGATAATTCTTTGAAGAGCCGAATCGGTTCCAATGGTCATATCGGTTCCACAGAAGTCATTGTCAATTGATCCGACAAGTCCGACAATCTGGATGAATGGAATCTTCTTGGCCAAAGCAGCGGTGACTCTGTTGGTTCTGATAAGCTCCTGAACCAAGTCAGTCCATTCGAGGCGGAAAGTGTTGGCTCCAGTGAGAGATCCGTCTCCTCCAATGCACACAAGACGACCGATTCCACGGTTGATCAGATTGGTGGCTGCCTGAAAAAAAGAGAAGTTCAGCGAATTGGAAGATAATATTACCTTAAGACGACCCTCGCGAGTTCTGAACTCTGAAGATCTAGCAGATCCAATGATAGTACCTCCTTGTTGGATAATATCGGAAACAGTGTTCCATGTGGCCTCCTTGATGAAGTCACCTCCTTCGATCATTCCTTCATATCCTTCATAGATAAGGTAGACCTTGCATCCACAGTATATGGCCATGCGAGTGATACTGCGAACAGCGCTGTTCATTCCCTGGGAGTCTCCTCCAGAAGTATAAATAGCCAAAGTGCGTCCTTTGAAGATGTCGGAAGCAATCTCTGTGCCTTCTCTTCCAGCAGTTGGAACGATGGAATCAAAGCGGCGCAGAGAGCGCTGCTTGATGTATTCGAGCTCTTCTTCTGTCAAGGAATCGTCGGCCATGTTGAATTATTTGGTGCTCTAAAAGAGATTTATACAGACAGTGAATTAAAAGATAAGAAAACGAATACAAGACAGATATGAGAAAACCCATGACAAACCTAACCGAATTAACTAGTTCGACAAACAAATGAATGAAAAAAATGACCCGGAATACACATCTTCGCAGTGTCTCGAATCAGGTACTGTGAGACAAATGGACAGAAGAAAGGAGAGACGCAGACAGAGAGGAAAAGGTCATAAACAGTAAACACATGCGCCCATTGATTTTTTTTCGCGCGCAAGAGGTAAGACGGAAGACATAAATGAGAAAGGTAATACTTGATAGGTCTGGAACAGGGAAACCGAAAAATGGCAGGATGGGGAGAGTAGTAAACAAGTGGTTGGGAGAGAGGAAAAAGGGGTAGAGAAACAGTGTAAATAATGAATACGAACGGGAAAGACGCGTGAAAGGCGTATTTTTTACGCATTGAACTCTAACCCATTTCGAAATTTGGCCTTGCCTATCTGACTATGATGCAATTCCAAATCTATTTGTTCAATGCCTTTAGGGGTTCTTAGATCTAAAAAAAAAATTAAAAAGTTTGTCAGAGTTTCTAATGATTCGGAACAAACAATTGAGTATTTGAACTGAAACGTTAGATAAGAACACGAAATTTTTTTCCTTTTTTTTTCTCTGCCAACGCTGACAAAATGTAAAAATTCTGTTAAGGCCTGGCAACTGAATCAAACACATTTCTCTCTTTTTCTCTATCCCCAAATAGAAAAAAATAGGGAAAAGGGAAAAGCAAAGTGCGATAGAATATGCAGAAAATAGAGAATTTGAAGAGAAGAGAAAGCAGAAAAAAACACAAGAGCGTGGCCCCTCCGGCTTCTTTTTCCTCCATCCAACTGCTCAATGTTTTCGACGTGCCAAAACGCAGTTTGGATTGTGATGGAAAAACGTGAGAGCCTGAGTCTTAGAGTTCTAAGAGCCCAGCAGCTACATATAACTTTATTACTTCTTAATCCACAATTTGCATTGGGAGAAATAAAATGTTGGAAATATTTGAAGGAAAAAAGTAGCTAGGCATTGGGCAATGGAACAACAACTGTTGTAAATGCGGGTAAACATGCCATTGAATTGCAAACATTTCGTTTGTCTTTTGGCGTCCGGGACTGAATGGGAGACATGTTTTCTCAATGAAATGTTGACCGAAACTGTTTTAACTTTTCACATCTTAGCTTGGGGTTAGAATAAAGTAACACTTGCTCATTTTCAATTTCTACTTTTCTAATTTTTGGCTTGATAATATGTCAGTCTCTCAAATCTCAGAAGAATAGACGAATTGGAAACTCAAATTTGGTCAAGCCGAACGAAAATTGCTGGGTGTGTATGGGATTGTGAAACGGCACGTACTCGCAGTCGGCCCGAGAACTTCTCTCATCCGTCTTTTCGTTTGCCATTGCATTAGAAAACGAGAAAACTGAGAAGAAGAGACAAGCAAGTGAGCCCCTGCGGCCCCCGCCATCTCATGTTTTTATGCGGGGCCTCTCACCAATCGCAAAAAAGCTTGACTTCCTGATAAAAACGCTCTTTTGATTTCGACATGAGATATTAAGAAAATAAGAAAATCAACGTCGCTGAATGAATTGGTCAATGATTTATTAGAAAAAAACAGAAATGGAGAGATGGGGGAGAAATCGAAACAAATGGGAGTTTTGTAATATTTTGTCGTTTCACAGTAACAAATAACAATTTCAAACTGGTCGCACATAAGGCAAAGTTTTGAGAGTGAAATGGAAAGTATAAAATTAATTGAGAAATTTGAAAAAATTGAAAAATTGCATCAAAGGTTAAATTTTAAAAAAATGAGCTCAGTTTTTCAATATTTAAAATCTAAATTCGAAAAAAAGTATTAAATACGTATAAAGCCAGAGGTTAGAAAGGAAAATTGAGAAGGAAAAAGTCAAAAATGAAAAGCCAAAGGACAACAAGCAAAGTGCGGTACGTTTTAGTCTCCGTAATCAACAATTCTGACCTTGATAAATTAAAACGAGAAACATAGCGAGTGTCTGATTTGTGACACTTACATTATCTATTTTTAACAGTTGTAATTGAACTTGGAGTTATTTATCAATAATGTCACAAACCATCAATTCGTTTAATGTCTATCCAAATACCGAGAATAATCGGCTGTTTGCATGTAATCTTTCAGAGATTTCAGAGGTACACGTTTTCTGAAATTGACTTCTGTACACGTATAGGTCGTTAACATTGCTCCGATCCAGGCGAGATACTGAGTTGTCTTTTTCCATTTTCTTCCAAGTGTGGCGATTAGTCCAGCGTAAACGATAGCGGCGACAACTTGGCGGCGGACGCGCAATCTGGAAACATTTTTGAATTCATTGACGGAAATTATTTAAGTACCTGCACAAATGTACCCTAGACCTGTTCAAGTTTTCTAAATTCTCTTTCAAAATGTATTTCTTGATTCCCATTACATAATCGAATAAATAAGAGTCCCAGTTGACTTGTCGAACATCAAAGTTGTATTCTTTCTGATCTTCTGGTGTCATTTTTCCATATAATTCTGGCATTCCGTTTGCATTGAAATTCCATCCCCGGGTAGTGAAAAAGTGCAAGGTCTCGATCATTTTCCACACTTTCCCATATAATTTGACGTTGCTGATAAGAAAAGTTTATGAGGCTTCTTTCATCTTTAGCGACTCACTTTTTTCGTTTTCCAACAAAACGAGCAGAAATATCGAGGATTGCAGCAGGAATATGATGCTTGATATAATAGTTCAACAGGAATAAGGAACGATATTGATGGAAATGTGTGGATGGAACGCCAAAGCATTGCTCCATCGGATACTTTTCGTAGAACTGTTCAAGGAAAATCACAATCTTTCCCCAGAACAATGGATTCAACTCTCCTGATGAACAATGCACAACGGGAATTTCAGTTGGCCTGAAACAAATTTCGGTGCTCTATGTTGCTTTTAGTCTTTTTTACTTAATAGAAATTCTGTATGATGCAGCAGAAATGATCATGTTAGCCACAATATCAACAGGAATGATATCTGCTTTGGATTCATTGCTTCCGCACATATTGGTAAGAACTCCTCTACCCACAGCAGCAAAGATGCCAGTTGGTCCATTGATATTGTCAGTCCATCCTGGCAGTGGACCTTGCCACATTGCTCCGACAATTGATGGACGGATAATAATCACTGGAATGTCCTTGGCTTCAGCTTCGATTGTTGACTGTAAATTATTTGTATGTTTGAAACGTATTTTTTGAGTTATACTTCTGCAAGAGCTTTGGTAAGTGTGTAAGTGTTTGGACGTAGACCGAGAATCTTTGGCGTGATCTGTAAATATCGATTAATTTTTTGTGTGTTTAATTGTTTAATTTGATTACTTTGGTCAAAGTTTCATCATCCATCCAAGTCAGCGCATCTACCAATTTTTGCGGCGGCATTGGTGAACGGTAAATCTAAAGAAATTCGCACGTTGGCAAAATGTCAATCAGCTGAAAAACGTACTTTCTCAGTGGTTTCAAAACGATCGCAATTGGCGTAGGCTGTCGACACATGAACTAACACCTGAAAGTCTATCTTGTGTCAATTCAGATTCTGATTGGTATGTACTTTGAGAGACTTGATTTGATGACACAAGTCAATTATTCTCTTGGTTCCAACGACATTCATAGTGACAGCTGCACGTAGATGTTCGTCAAATTTCACAGTTGCAGCACTATGTATGACAACGTTGACCTGAAAAAAAGCAATGCGGAAGTTTATGAATTAAATTGTTACGTTGTTTATGATAAGCTCCAAATCTGCAGGATCCATTCCTAAATGTTCGACCATCATATCTCCTCCGATGGGTATCAGTTTTTCAAATGCATGTGGTTTTTCTTGGCGAAGACGGTTGAATAGTGGATCCTAAAAACGTTGCACTCAAGTTTTCAACAACAAAACATGAAAAAACAACTAACATGAAGCAATCCAGATAATCTTTCTTTTGCGTTTTTTCCTTTTCTGGTTCTGATCATGAGATAGATGTTTCCAATGTCTCCCATGGTCCATAAAAGTTTTTCGACAATGACTTTTCCCAAGAAGCCAGTGCCCCCTGTGAGCAGGACTGAGCTGTCCACATAGGCATCTCTGACATGGAAAGCCATGCGTTGTTACCTGGAAAAAAGCAAGACAAAGTTGGTAAAATGACGGAGGGAAGCAGCAAGAAATGCAACGTGCATAAGGCATTAACAAGTGAGGAGGAGGAGGAGGAGGTTTCATGGCTATCAATCGCAACATTTTGCATCTCTGATAGTGAGCGACGCCAAATAAGCATTTAATACTGGAAACTGACATAAATGACCCAAAATTGAAAAAAGACTTGGAACAAGACGCGTAGAAAAGGAGAGCGGAAGAAAATGACAGATACAAAAGATACAAACAGATGTCCCCGTCACCACTTGGAATGGAAACGGAAAAGAGATGCTTGAGAGATCTTAAAAGCTCAGACGGACACGGAAATGATTGTCTAATCAGCTTTTTCTCTCTTTTACATGGCTATAATCAGTGCAAACTTTCCCTCAAATAAAAAACGGGCAGGTCTCGCCAGATAGCACAATCATTCCACCTGTTCGAAAAACGAAACCCATAATGTGCAGCACACCGTTTAAGTCACAATGATCAAAACTTTAGTAGTGGAATAATGAAATTAGAAAGTTTTCGCATGTTATATTCTGCTCAATTTTCAAGTATTGAATAACTAATTTTGATTGATGAAAGTTGGTTGATCATCATTAGTTACTAGTAAAATACAAGAGTGGGAACGTTTTTTATAGGCTGTTTGTTTCTTTTCTGCTGCTCATGATTTTTTATGAAGTAATAGAAATAGACAATTAGACAATTACAAATCAGTAGTGATAACGTATTGCGTGATAGTAACCTACAGATGTTCATTATCAAATGTGGCTACCATCTAACTAGACTAATGCACGTGGGACTTTGAACTTTTCCCGAAGCTCTCGATCTCTAAGTTTCGCAAGCGAAATTCTAGTCTATTGTGCTCCTGCTCTCGGAAGAAATAAAGTGAAAAGGGAGGTATGTACGACCTACGTACATATACTGATGGGGACAATGTCCACCAACTGATAAATGACGAGTCAGAGTTATCAATGAGTGATCACGCCACACTTCCCTAATAAGCACCTACATGGAGAATAGTTTTTTTACACCTTAAGGACAGAAAAAACAGTAAAAAAGTACTATGATAACAAATTGTCGTTGTCAGACTGTACTTTGCAGTGCTTGAAAAATGTTCAAGATTGATTTAACAGGTTATAGTTTTCGAGCAAGGGAATCTTTTCCATATTTTACATAATGAAACATATTGATTGTTGTGTTTCACAAATTAACAACATTTCTCGACAAAATAAACCAAAAGCAATACATGACATTCGACGCATGATTACCGAGTAAGTTATTGAGTATCTTTACTCAAATTAAATTCTAACATTGTTTTCGAAACTGTGTTCATTTTAAATTGTCCCATATAAAATAATCAATTTGCTTTTTTTGCTTCTCATAGTTTTGTTGCCATCTTTCATGTTTTTACCAAGCGACCGTCCATTTTTCAAGATGTCTCCCGGCGAACAATGGTGATTACCTACTTCACAACGTTTTCTACGTGCAGTCTTTTGATTTTTCAGTTGCCAGTGATCGAGTGGAACAAACAATGTCACTTACACTTACCCGTTTGTTTCTTGTTTGTACTTGGATTTTTTTTCAATCACATCCCTCGAAGTGCTCCTAAGAGACGTAGGAGTCTACTTCTTTTTGTCTGCTCATTGCCCTAACCCCATTTTTTCCACCATTTACTGGAAATTTCGTTCATGTCAATGAAGGGTACCATTCCACTGCTTTAATTATATGTTTTTGCAAACACCTGTCAAATTTGACAGCTTCATTTATTGTGCACCCATTGAGCAGGTGTGAATTGTTTTTGCCATGTCTACCGCTTTGCAGGTTTGCGGACTAAATTAACGGTTTTTGTACAAAAAAAACCGTGAAAAATAAAAAGGTTGAAATCTACTGTAGTATTCCAGTCGACTGAATAATCCAGAGACAAAAAAAAAATACTGTTCAGAGCGAAGAACAGACCTAATTACGCAACGACACTTGACCGTGCTGCGTTTTCCTGTCGGTTGTCGGAAGCGGATTAGGATACATGGAGCCGCCACCCGCCGCGTTTCCCTTTTGATGAGTTCCGACTGTGTGGTGAGAGGTGGCTGAGGGTGTAATGCACATTGGCAGAAGTCAAATAAACACTTGCTTCCTGTAACGTTACTGTATATTATGTATTTTGCATATGTTATGTACACTCCCTGTCATCCTGGCAAATATCCGGTTCTTCCTCGACTTAGTAGCCAAATGTTTCTTGTCAGTCGTTGTCTTACCCATTCATTTCTATAAATCAAGTTCGCGCGTTGTTCACCACCGGGTGAGTTATCTGATAAAATCTGATCTTGATCGCCGCTCGTCTTCGAACCAATTTGTCGCAATGTAACTGCTCGTAAATTTTCATGGTCTCGCGGACGGAGAGGTGTGATGACTTAGTTACAAGATGATGGAGGTGACAGAGAGGAACATAAAATTGAAATGACGCTGGTCCGGGGGAAGAATGGTGGGATTGATGACTTTGATTGCCACTATTGTTCCGTTATCTCTATTTTCCCCTCACCACCAACATTTTTCGACTTTCGCGCAGTTTCATGCGGTGGCCGAGGATAGGCAGAGGTTGCGGCTTTGCGTGCGCGTACGACACGCGAGTCGATCGTAAAATGAATTACAATTCAGAAGGGTACGGTAGGATTAGAACCTCTCCGTGAACCTGTGAGGCGCCCACAACTAATGAGGCGGCTACTGTAGCTTTATGGTTTCGCGCACACTAATGATTGGTCCTAATTTGGAGTGTTTTCTCGGTTCTTCCTTCATCTCAATCCCTCATTTTGCCCTTTCTTCCGATTGCGCGGTGCCAGCAATAAAACTAGTACACTTTTCCATTCTTTTCAACTTCTTCCCACTTTGCAGGACAATTACATACATATTTGTGACTTGAGTTGGAAATTGAGCCCCGACAAATGCATTACGCACTTTGTTTCTTTCTCTTTTTCATTTTCTTTCTCACCGAGCACTGCAATTGACAAGCTTCACTTACGTGCTCAATTATTTTGTCACTTTGAAGTTTTATTCAACTTGTCAAGTGGGCAAATGGTCAGTGCTTCCTTCTTGGATCAAAACTGCCTTTATAAGGTCTCAACGTTGCAAATATCGACAAGATGCTCTGCCCTAAAAGATGACATAATTAGAGACTCTTCTGTCGGCTGTCATGGATCCGCGAGATTCTGTAGTAAGATTAAGGGTCTGTTCATCCAAATGAGACACTGACATGTGGCGGAATGCGGAAACGTCTCAATCAACCAAATCTAGTAAAAGAACAAAAAATATTTCGTTTTTTCACAATGGGAATAGTTGAATCAACAAAAAACTCTGAATTTATTGGAAATCTTACAGGCTACGTCTTGATTATCCCTATGCTGCGTTTAAAGGCTTAACCTCTTTTTCCTAGAGCTATTGCTTTGTAAATTGGTAGTCAATTCAATTATATGCTTCATTGCACCTTAATCATTTTTTCTATTAGTCCTCTACACAAGCTCCTTAGCTGGGTTGCTACCACCTGCCCATCTAATCGCATAATGCATTTTCGACCGTTTCTCACCCAGGGAAATCCCTATTCATACATTTTTCCGCGTCCGTCAGAATTCACATCAAAAACCAATACCATCTTTCTCTATTTCCTTGTAATTTATTCTGGATGCGTCGTATTGTACATTCGTGGCAACATATGTGTCAGTTTGTCTAATTGGTGAAGCTGCTCCTTCGTAGTCGTCAATACAATTTGACTATACATGAGCTCGAATAACAACACGTCAACAGCTGTTACCAAAAAGTTGGTCACGACACTTCTTCCTTCCATATCCCATTGCGCCCTCCGGGTTATATGGACTTGTTGGCTCACTTTTATAACTGCTAACTGCTTTTAAGTGCATACTGAATCACTGCTCCCTTTCCTATTCTCATTTTGCAGGACAAGACAACCACATCGCTGCCCAGATTTGGATCGGGTCTGAGTCTCAAAATCTCAAATTCAATTTGACAAGCTCAAGAAAAGAGTCAGGTTTTCCGCTCTGAACAAAGTTTAGTCGGATGGATGACTACCAACTCATTTTGTGACCTAAATAACATTGGCCCATTTATGTCATTCCGATGGAAATTATGAATTACAAATTCCTCCATTCGTAAATTTGAATGTCAAAATGAAAAGTTCCGGATGAGTTGACTCTTCACTATTCCCTCTCTCTCAAGCTCTCAAAACTTTTGGGACCTTTTCCGATTATCTGCTCGTTGAATTAGCATATTGAACGAGAGCCAACTCATCTCATTCAAAGCACACGCCACCGACAAACCGGGCAATAATAGAGAGAAGAAGAAGAAGATCTTGAAAACTGAGCCCAAAAGCGTAATGTCGCTTAGTCCCCGCTCTATAAACTTTCTTGAGATGACTAATCTATACGTTTCACAAAACAAAAAATTTAAAATATTATTTGTGCCTTTCTGTCGTTTCTTTCGGTTTTATTTTTAATCGGGTTGCTAGCCTCCGCACTTGGGAAACAATTTGGGCATTTGTGCTTTATTTCTTGGAGACATTTCATTTCTCCTTCTTCGTTCATATATTCTCACTGTTTCCACCTGACTGGGAATAAACTAGCACTTAGATTAAAGAGTGCCGCATCGGAAGCAATTAGGGAAAATGTTTACTCTGAAACCGAGCCGTCCCCTCCGTTTGGCCGTTCGCAGCATTCGGGAGTATGCCTTCCTGTTAAACGGCTAATTGGAACTCGGAACAAACTCCCACCCGACGAGACTCATACACCTTAAAGAAAATAGCCAATTCGCTTCTTTTCCGTCTTGTCCTTGTTCTCCGTTTTTAGTTGGTGTCCCTCTTCTTTCTAGCATGCATTTCTTTAATTCCCCAAGGGAATTGGCAGTAATTCTTTACTTCTACCCGAGAAACACAAGCTATTTCTCAAAATGTTTCAACACCATTTGATGTCCCATGGGCGGATGACGGGAGGGAACACAACGCCTCCCGGCCACCCGGCATAGACCCCGCCCTCTTTTCCACCCTCCCGGCCGTCGGCACAGGTTAGCGAGGCACTGTGAAGTGACCCGGCAGTACGTAAAATAATGATAGCTAACTATCTGTCAAACAGTGTTATTTCGCGGATTCATTTCACGACTTTACCAACTTTAAAATGTTTGATTTAGTAGTTGCGCTGTTTGCATACTTAAAAATGTTTTTTTTTGGTTTACTCATTTTCTTCATTTTCTTCATTTTTCATATTCCCCTCTTCTCTTCTTGAGCGCCTAAATTAAAATTGCATAAATATTTGTCTAGGTGTTGTAACATATCATATTGGATATTTCCAATGCAACAGCCTTGAGACTTGTGGTCGTATCCGCCAGTTTTTTCTTGCTGCTCAAGCGGAAATCTTGCATGTCATTTCATTCTCGATTCTCAATTCTCAATTCCTCTATCTTGTGTTTTTTGTTCCCAGCTTCCCCACATTGTCTTTATCTCACAAATTCCACATTCTCACATTTTTGTTTGCTCGTTACATTTTTCGATTTTCATATGCCTTGCTTTCATACACTTCCGAATGTCTAAACTTTCAGGATGAATTTGAATTATCGAATCCTCCTCATTCTACATATGATATGGTGCACATTAGCGGGTGTCATCCCAGCAAGAAAACGATTTCCGGACGCCATTATTGTCGGAGTCAAAAAGTCAGGAACCCGAGCACTTCTGGAGTTTTTGAGGATCAATCCACTTATCAAAGCTCCAGGACCTGAAGTGCACTTTTTTGACAAGAACTTCAACAAAGGCTTCGAATGGTACAGGTCAGTGACTTTTCCTAATCCATTGCACTGTTTTGATTGGGATTAATTATGATTACGCATACACCTTTCAAGTGTGTATCCTTCATACCCTCTTATCCTGATTGCGCCATTCTCGTGAGCTACCTTCCGTGTTAGGTAACGTATGTGCGTCCACAAATACATTTTCAAAGAATCCGGAGAGGGCAGCTGTCGTAGATATTCTAAGAAACTGGGAAACGGGCATGGGAAGCATTGAAAACGCAGAACTGAATTAAGGGTCTTATTCCCGTGCGAGAAAATAGAGAACATAGAAAATCGGCTTTGTGTCTGTCTTGATCAGTTAGCTCTCACTACCGCTTTGTTCTGTCACTTTCGTTTCCCAGCCCAGTTGCTGAGCCTATTTGGAAGAATTAGGAGTCTTCAATTGGTTATTCAGCTGAGAATTTCGAACATGGCGATAATTCAGTTTAACTACCGAATTCAATTCTGACCACCTGCACGCGACACATATGCAAAAAACAGTCATTGAGGGAAACGAAAACACAGACCTTATGGCGCCATAATCGTGTGAATGACAACTGAACGACTGCCCATCCACTAGAACCATAATTAGTCAGTTTTTAGTCCTCAATTTGACCTCGACTCCGTCGTGATCTAGAAGACTCCCAACTTTACGCTTGTGCCTGTATGATTCATACTTTATTGACAGTGTTATTCATCCATCATGAAATCATGGCAGTTTATAAACACGATATCGTATCGGGATACAGACTTGGAGCTGGGCTCAAGCTTTCAACAAACAAAGTCACAGGTGCTGCTCCGTTCGGGAAGCTGTTCTTAGCGGGAGGCATAGCAGGTGATGAGGGGTCGCTGGTCAAACATGTCTCGGCGGTGTTGTTCATCAATTTCTAATGGGACACACATATTCTTATGTAAACTAGGGTCGTCAAACGCGTAAAACGGAACTGACTGGTAACTAGAGATGTGTCCCAGTGGATGAATTAATCAGCGATCCTAAGAGGTCGGCGTTCATTCGCGCGGGTGTCTGCCTGCTGTGGATCAGGGCTCACCTTCTTTCCCCTCATCTATCTTGTGCATACCAGTCACGACAAATTGGTTCGGCGTGGTGCGCCTGTTGTTTTGTGATGGGCAGAATGAACGACTTGTGTGAATGGGAAGGAAAATCTAATAAATTGTGTTACCACGTTCAAAAGTTGCCGCCAAACTATTTCCGCATTCATCTGTTTACGAAAAAAGTGCGACGGGATGATTTCTGAGGAAAAGGGGAAGACAAATCACCAATTCAAAACCTTCAGCACTGTTCCCTCAGGTTCTTCTTAACAATTTCTTTCTCGTTCCCACCAATTACGAATTCACTCTTGGCCTTGTAGGTATGTATGTCCGTCGAAATCTATTCCTTGTCCATTCCAAGTTTGGAAGAAGATTAGCTTTTGGGAGGGAAATTGTGTTAGCTAGCTAGTGACCCTAAATAGAATTACTGGCGTGGCGCATAATGAGGTTTTGAAAAGGAATGAAGAAATACGAAAAGAAAGGATCCGCCCTAATAATATTATCTACTTGAAACACTTTCCGACACTTATCGCTGCCGAATTAATTATTGCTAGGATTGAGCAAACGACAAGAGCTTGTATGTATCTCCTAATGAACCTCGAATCGCACAAAAAACCCCGACCAGATTGTCCTTTTCCGCTTCTTCAGCTGCCGGATTAGTAGACGGCGTGTTCTTTTGACAGTATGTCCAGCAGAGCACAGCTTGTACGGTCCAATTACGCAACGGAAGGAAGAAGGTACACGGTTGTATGCACATATTATGAAAATCACTGGGTTTGTCATGCCTTTCCTTTTTGCTTCTTTCCTTCCTTCCATTGGTTATTCAAATTGAATGTTTGGTGTGCTGGCATGTCAGTTCTAGACAAAAGGTATTCGTTCAGAGTGATGAATGTGTGATGAGAAGGCGCGTAAATGCACGACGGGTGGCCTTCTGTCGAAGAGGGGCGAGGAACGTTGTACAGTGACTGTGCGCGAAGAAAATCTTTCGTGGCATGTGGGTGTCACTCCAATCATTGACTGATAGAAAATAGACTGACTGGATGGGTGATGGATATGCTTCTCACAACTCACTTAAAAGCCAAAAGAGAGAATATCGCTGTGAAGTGAAATGTCTGAATACTGGCAGATGGCTGTCACGTCATCACGATTTGCCTCAAATATTTCTGACGCGTAGCGATGCTGTCGGAATATATGAAAAATCAGAGCCAACTCGCTAAAAGTCGGAGAACTCTTTTTCTTTTGATGTGTCGGATCTGCGTACATCTCTTTTGAGCGGCTCGATCGTTGTAAATTCGAACCGATGGCGTAACAGGTCGGAAGTCGGTAACTGACTGACTCGTCACCGCCTGTCCGCCTGTCTTGCCACCGCCAATTACTCGATAATTAGAGGGGCGATGAGCAGAAATGCGATATCTGATTTTTCGGCAGCAGACAGCCAGAAACACGTGGCAATGGCAGATTGGAGTTGACAGAAGAAACGGGATTATAATTAGACGTGATGAGATAGAAACGTTCCGTTCTCCATTCTGTTATGCTCTTGACGAGCATCTCTTCTCCTCATCTCATCCTCGCTGCTGTTGTTGACGCGTTCATTTTCTTTTTGCATTTTCATAATTATGATCCGCATCAATCCGAGAATAGGGAAAGATAACGGCCGGGGGTGCGTCAATCTTCGCACATTCGGGAAGGAATTGAGAGTCAATTAAAAGAGATGAATGAACTGGCGCAACACACCTATAAATCTAGGATAGGCCACCCACCGGGCCCGCCGGAGGTCGAGATATGATCTTGATCCGTAATTGGGGAACGAGGGAAAGGAAGTTGACACCTCGTCATCGAACAGGTGGTAGATACCAACTAAAAATAGAATTACAATTGGCCTCGTTCTGCTCTTTCTGATTGTCCGATAGGACAAGAGAGTCCTTCAGTAGTTTTATTGGCTGTTGAGCTGCTCGTAAACTCGTACCAATTGGCTCCTGAAGAGTCATAAACACATCGTAATAGGTATTGCGAGCGGAACTCCTTTATCTTTCGCTCTCCTATTGCCTCTCCCAGTCTTGCGCACTCACCGTACCTTGATCACACCGTACCTTGAAACCGACACTCGATTGACTGAGCGAACAAAATTACGTAACTTGGCATTTGAGATAGCGGGAAAGAAGAAAGAATAAAGAAAGTAAGGGCGAATAGAGAATGGACCAAAGGTTTAGATTAGATGCAAATAAAAATGATATACAACAGAAGGGCATGACTAATGGTTTGATTTATAGGGAGCAAATGCCGGAAACCAGGATGGGAGAAGTGACGATTGAAAAGAGCCCTGCTTATTTTCATAGCAAAATGGCGCCGGAAAGAATAAAGGCATTGAATCCAAATACCAAAATTATCATCGTTGTGAGAGATCCGGTGACAAGAGCAATATCAGGTATAGATTTTTGGTGACCGGATGAGGTGATAAATCTACATATTCTTCAGATTACACACAATCGTCCACCAAACGAAAACGAGTTGGTCTCATGCCAAGTTTTGAAGCGATGGCTGTTGGTGACTGTGCGAATTGGCTTCGTGCAAACTGCACAACGAAAACAAGAGGAGTAAATGCTGGATGGGGAGCCATTCGAATAGGAGTGTACCATAAACACATGAAACGATGGCTGGATCATTTCCCATTTGAGAACATCCATATTGTCGATGGAGAGAAACTCATTACCAACCCAGCACAGGAAATCAGTGCAACCGAAAAGTTTTTGGGCTTGAAGCCAGGTTTGTGCTTTAATTACCCAAAACGTCTATTCATTTTTTATTTATTTCAGTGGCCAAACCAGAAGACTTTGGTGTCGATCCAATCAAGAAGTTTCCTTGTTTGAAAGCATCCGATGGAAAACTGCACTGTCTTGGGAAAACGAAAGGAAGACATCATCCAAATGTCAATCCATCAGTTCTGGAAGCTCTCAAAAACTTCTATGGCCCAGAGAACAAAAAGTTCTACTTAATGATCAACCAGTGGTTTGATTGGTAGATTTCCCACGTTTCCCCTGTTGAATGTAGCTAGTCATTGTCATTACTTGCCTTTTTGTATTCCTGTTAGTTTTTTCACTGTAATTTGGTTGTTTCCATACGGGTTTTTGTTTGTAAACATCATTATTGCATTTCCGATTTTACAATAAATTTAGCTCAAAAGTATGTGTGTTTTAAACATTTTTATTAGATAAGTGTGGGCATTGGAAGCTAGGCCAATCAGAAACATTTTCGATTGATTGTTAAAGTTGTTCTACCCATTACGGCTGACATTAATTTTGAAAATCGTCCTGCAAATTTAAGTAAAAACCAAAGAATTGCATAAGAAGCATGTTTATTGTTGAAACAAAAAGGTGCAAAACATGAAACATAATTTTGAATCCTTTTCATAAAAAGTGATAGAATGACTTACACATAAAAATACACATTATGTAAGGCTGTTTTGTGCAAAAGAAGAATAATAATATTAAGCGTTTTTTTCCGGAATTCAATAAATTATGTATGTTTCTCTCGTAAAAGCAAGCATTTTGGATATGCAGAACGTTTTAGGTGGACCACAAAAATTGGAAAATTAGAAATACAAGAGGCGTTTTTTGGCGAATTGGGGGAGTTTGATTAATGAAAATTAAAAAATTATTGTGACATTCCGATTATCAAATGACATGAGCAGTTTTAGTTCACCGACATTCCGTGTTCAGATCCGGACACTGAAAATGATAAAATTGAAGCAGAGTCGAGAAAGTTGACTATTTTACCATTGGATTCATTTTCGTCTTCGCGGTTTGTGAGGTTATCACTTGATCCGGGGACATCAAATCCTCTTCGAAGGCGGAAGTTTTCAGCGCGACGTCTGTTCGCGTTTCCTCTGAAAATAAAATGTTGAGCATATATTCCCGCCGTTTTTCCGGTTTCACCTCAGATTCAAGACTTCGCGGTTGAGCTGTTCGTTGGCATCTTGAAGATCGTCGATTTCACGTTGAATTGTGCGAGATTTGGTTCGCTCTCGTGAATTCTCCTCTTCAAGCTCATCCAACTGACGGCGGAGCGTCTTGTTTTTGAGGTTGGATTTTTCGAGCTGAAAATTAAATTTTATAATCAAGATTTCCTATCGTGTCTATTACCATTTCTTTCGACTGCTCGCTTGCTCTCTTCTCGTCTTCGAGTTGTTGAGTGATATCGTTCAGTCTCTTTTCGAGTCGTCGTGCAGCTCTGTTCGCAGAGGTCTTGTCTTGTCCCTCGTTTGTCAACTGGTCTTCCAAGTATTGAATCTTGGCCTCAAGGGCAGCCATTTGAGCGCGAGATCTCGACTGTGCTCCAGATTCCAATTCAGTTATCTTAGCCTTAAAATCTCTGCACAACCTCTCAAGGCTTTGTTTCTCAGCATCGTTCTTCTGGTTGAGGGTTCGCTCCATGGAAAGTTCAGTAGTGATTTGTTCAAGTTGACCTTGAGCCTTGCGTTGCTTCTCAATAGCAATTTCACAGTTGCTTTGTTCCTCTTCCAGCTCTTCTTCGAGTTGAGCAATCTTGGCCTCTAATCTTCTCTTCTCTTCAGTGGTGATGCCTCCTCCCTTCGATCTCAGCTCTTCAAGCTCATCGTTCTCCATCTCAAGTTGTCTGCGAGCTTGTAGATGTCCTTCAACAGCCTCTCTAAGTTGTTCTCTTTCAGCTTCCACAGCTCTGAACTTTCGTTCGGTTTCTCTCAACTGAGCAGCAATATCCTCCTTAGCCTGACGGGTTTCTTCGCATTCGATTTGGTAATCCTTGATCATCTGTTGATTCTTTTTCAACTGTTTGCTGTATTCTTCCTTAAGCCTGTTCGAGACCTCGAGCTGCTGCTCAAGCTCTCCAACTTGGTTTTCGAACTTCTTTCTGTTGCTGACAGCTCCAGATCTTCCTCTCTTCTCATTTTCCAGTTCGCTCTCCAAGTCTCTCAGCTGTTTCAAGAGACCACGACGTTTCTCTTCAGCCTCAACATCCTTGTTGCTGAGAGCTCTCTCGTTCTCAGCTCTGATAGCTTGGTTGGTAACTTCAAGTCGAAGACGAGCATCCTCAGAAATTTGAAGATTGTCTTCAAGTTCCTCCATTTGCACACGCATGTCAGTCAACTCAGCTTCCAGAGAGCGCTTGGCCTTCTCAAGTTCGTGAACATTCTTTCCGAAGTCGTCTTTGTTGGAAATCTGGAAAAAAAATACATAGTGCTTTGTTCAAAGAAAAGATTATCTAACCGAGTCCTGGAGTTCTTGATGCAGCGATCTTCTGATTCTATCGGATTCTTCCAACTGCTCTTTCATAACATCAACTTCATTCAACAATGACAAAACTCTAGTTTCTCTGTCTCGAAGTTCTTGGCTCATGGTGTCCCGGTCGATAAGTGCCTTTTGAACAGCAGCTCGTTCCTCAGCCATCTGGGCTTCGAACTTCTTCTGTCTTTTTTCAGCATCTTTGTGAGATGTTCGAACGTTGTCCAACTCAATGGAGATGTCTTCAAAATCTTGTTGGAATTTCTTCTTGCTCTGGAGCGCGCGCTCTTTGGCGTTATCGCTTTCGACCAACTTCTTTTGCAATTCTTCAACATCTCGCTGATGTTTCTTGCGGAGTTCTCCAATTTGTTGGTTGACAGCTTCGTCTGCTTTCTTTCTAGCGTCTCCGATGGCTTGTCTTGCAATTTGAATCTCCTTTTCAAGGTGAGCACGGAGTCCGTCAGCCTCTTCCTTCTCGTCCAAAAGAGCGTTTTTCTCGTCTTCAAGTTGGCGAGCTTTGTTAATATGAGCAATTTTCAATCTAGTTTCTTCTTGTATTTGCTCGTTCATCTCTTGAATTTGGGCCTCGGCAGAAGCCAAACGACGTTGCATGTTAGCGAACGCTTGTTCTTCCTCTTCACGGACACGATTAAGATGGTCAAGTTCGTCGCGGCTCTAAAAACAAAAATTGAAGAAAACGTTTTCAATAAGTGTAACTCACTCTTTCCAACTGGTCAATGAGAGTTCGCTTGTGTTCGTCACTCTCGACCAAATTAGACTGAATCTCCATCAGATGTGACTCATGGATCTTTCTCTTCTTGTCAATATCAGCACGGCTAGCCTGGAGGAGAGCAATTTCTTGGGCCATATCAGCACGCTCTTGATCAGCTTGGTTCTGTTGTTTCTCCAGTTGACTGCGTTGTTTTTTGTGTGACTCGATTTGATCGTGAAGGTCCTCGACTTGTCTGGTGAACTTAGCTTTCTGTTCCTCCATTTTTCCTTCCATTGCATGTTGAATTTGTTCAATAGCTCTCTGAATGGAAATCATCAAATTACACAGACAGAAAAAAGCTTAATACCTTTGTGGCATTGACTTCCTCGTCCTTGCGAGCCATGAGGTCTTGGAGCATAGTTGCTTCATCGACCTTATCAAGCACATCTCCCTTTACCTTTTCCAGCTGAGCAACGACTTCTCTGAACAGAAATTTTGGAATAATCAAATATGCAGGCATTATGAAGAGAATATACTCGTTGATTTGGGCTATCTGTCACCTAGTGAAATAAGAAGCAAATAGCCAATAGCTCAAAAGGCGACTAATGATATGCAAACAGTTGCACCTAACTGACCTTCTTGTCATCTCCGCTTTGTTGCGGGCATTTCTTTCGGTCTCGATGTCTTCACGGAGTTCGTCGATAGTGGTTTGCATGTCTCTCATCTGCTTCTGCATTAGAGTAACATTTGCAGATTCCTCGTCATATCTGGTCAGCTGGTGTTGAAGTTCTTCATCACGCTTGATAAGTTGGTTGTTAAGCTCCTCAACCTTGCTCATTTTCTCGACCAGGTGGTCCTTGCTGTCTTCCAATTCTGACAAAAGTTTCCTCTTCTGCTGGTCAAGCTCAGATCTGAATTGACGCTCGCGGTTAAGATCTTGTTCCATCTCATGCAATTGGTTTTCCAATCGTCCCTTAGCCTTGATTCCATGCTTGGCTCTCTCTTCATGATCAAGAAGTTGGTTGGTGAGGGCGTCGACCTTTTCTTCAAGAAGTTTCTTTTCTTTCAGCAACTTGTCATAAGCATCTTGAAGCTCGACAAGTCGTTCCTCCAAGTTTCGGAGTCTTTGATCAACGTTCGTCTTGTCGAGCAACAATTTTTGTCTTGCTTGCTCTTCTTGTTCGAGTTGCTCTTCCAAATCACGGACAGTTTCCTGGAATCATATTATGTTTGAAAATAAACTTGACTGCATTTTTCTACCTGCTGTTTTCTGCGCTCTTCATTGCTCTTTTCGTTTTGCTGTTCTTCATCAGCAAGTCTTTCTCGCATCTCAGTGATAATATTTTCGAGTTCGTGATTGCGAGTTTGCAATCGGCCGCGAATATCTTCCAGCTCGGCACTGTTGTCTGATTCCTGCTGTAGCTGCTCTTGGATGACGGCTCGTTCGACCAACACCTGAACAAGAACCGTGTGAATCTTCCGATCAAACACATATTTCACTCACCTGATCCACTTTTTTCTGAGCGTCACGGAACTCGTGCTCCATCTTAAGCAATCGTTCCTTTGTGGATCTCAGTTCGTCGTCCTTAGCACGGATCTCATCGTCAGTGCGGGTGACTTGGAGAAGAGGCTTGACTTTAGTGAAAAGACGCCACCATTGCCAGTTACGAAGCTTCAAATAAGCCAAACCGTTGCGTTGAATGATGCGAATAGCACTGGACTGTTGTTGTCTTCTGGTGTAAAGACGTCTAGAGAGGAAGCCTCTGCATTGAGCTTGGAAGTTCATAATCAGTGCAGTCAGTTTGAGATCTCTCTCCTCTTCAAGATGAGCAAGAACTCCGGTCCTGAAGAACACCTTTGACTGTCCAATTCGGTACAGATTTGCATCGATGTCAAGAGCATGAATCATTTTCTTGACGGATTCCTTTCCATCGATAAAATGTTTCGGAATGACATCCGGAGTAAGAATCTCGTAACGGTGACGGAATTCTTGGAATGGAACTCGATTCGGAAAACCTTGGCGGCAAATTCTGATTCCTTCGAGTACACCGTTGCATCTCAATTGCTCAAGAACAAGGTTAGAGTTGATCTTTCCAGCCTTTTTCTCGTGATTCGGGATGATGCAACGAACGAAGTGTGGAGAAGTGTTTCGAAGAGTCATCATCAGTTTGGTCAATTGTTCCTTGTGCATTTGGGAGACGGTACGGAACATTCCCTTGCGAGATCTCATTCCGAAGGCGGTCTCGTTCATCTCAGCAGCACAGATTCCTGCGAATTCGGCATCTTTCCAAATTCCAGCTACAAATGGATCAGTTGAGTTCTGCATAACACTGACAACGTTCTCGTTGAGAGGGTCCATGTTCTTCATGAGCCATTGATCGGCAGAGTAGTCGACGCGTCCGGCGTAGTGAACAACGGCAAAGTGACTCTTTGAGCGCATGTCCGGGATGATGAACTTCTCGTGTCCACTGTGAGTCTTTTGCAGTTTCTCAACGAACGTCTTGTCGTTCGCTTTCGGGAATAGACATTCCTCATCCAACAAAGCAAGCACTCCCATTGGTTTTTCGATAAGGTCAATTGTTGGTTGAAGGTTGAGTCCGAATTCGATAAAATCCCATTCAATTCCTTCTCTCTGGTATTCCTCCTGTTCCATGATAAACATAGTATTGTTGAACAGTTGTTGAAGTTTCTCGTTTGTATAATTAATACAAATTTGTTCGAACGAGTTCATCTCAAAAATCTCGAATCCAGCAATATCGAGAATTCCAATGAAGGAAGCTCCCTGACGGTGAGTGCGGTCTAGAGACTTGTTGATTCTAACAACCAGCCATTTGAAAAGCCTTTCATAGCATGCTTTGGCAATCGCTTCAACTGCGAATTCAGCTTGTTCCTGGTTTTGAGCTTTGTTCACAAATTCTCTTCCGACTTTGATACGTGGACGAAGGAAAGCCTTCTGAAGCTCAATGACTGGAAGACCAAGAAGGTGGCAAATCTTCTGAATGACTCGATCGTCATGCAGAATCGCTTGATCACTCTTTTTCTCTTGTGTAAATTCCAGGTTTCCGAGGAGAAGGACAGCAGACACAACTTTCAAAATAGCTGAAAATAAAATTTTTTTGGATCCAGTTCGTGAAAATATTTACATGAAATTTCCACATCTGTGAATCCCATAATCTTCATTGAGTTGATAGTTCCGTGGAACTCTTGCACATCATCAACGTTTGGCAGTGTGATTCCGTGATTGACAAGGAAACGATAACTGTCCACATTTTCCAGAAGATATTCGCCTGAAACAGTATTGTTGCAAACTCTTGGTTTTTAGTTAAATGGTTGTTTTATTAGTTTCCCAACGTGGATCAACACTGGCACGGAAAGGAAACCGTTCAACAAAGTCTTTCCAAAACAATGAGAGCGTGACACGAAAACATGACTAGACAAGTTTATGCCCAATTTTATGACTCAACCTACTTTTTTCTTTTGCGCTGCATCCTCTGAGAATTTGGTAGAAGATATGGAAACTGCGCTCGTCTTGGGCCTGACGAAGAACACGAGACTTCTCAAGAAGATAGAATTCAATGTTTGCTCCGCTAATGTAACCACTCATATCAAAGTTGATACGGATGAATTTTCCCTAAAAATAAGATAAAAACTTTGAATTTAATATAGCTACTTACAAAACGGGAAGAGTTGTCATTTTTGACAGTCTTCGAGTTACCGAAGGCTTCAAGAACTGGATTGGCTTGAAGAAGTTGATTTTCAAGTTCTCCCTGAAAAGTAAACGGTTAGATGTGCTCGAAAAGATTGTTTTGCAGTGAACCACACAGTAGATCACTTCTGTGGAAAGCCATCTGTTTGTGAAGACAAAAACAGTTTAGAACGAGGAGAATAGCATTGGGTCGAAAGCTTTTTCAAAGATTTAAAAGCAAATTGAGAGCAAAGGTAATTATTCAGTTTTGTAGTAGACTTGGTTGTGGTGTAGCTTATTGAAAACTAGAAAAGTCACAGTTTACATAATTAGTGAATAGGTACGCGTTTTGAGTTCTTTACTGACAGGGTAGATTAGAAATGTTGATTTTAGGACTGTTTGAATACAATGTGAAACTTTGACATGTTGAATAAAGAAAACAATGACAAACTCGTTACAAAAATCACAACAGATGTCACGACAAAAAGTCACAACAAGAACAATGTACATTTTTCAACTTACGATTGGGTTTCGGTAATCCTGCTAAAAAATACCATTCTTACTCATTTCTTATTTTTTGCTTCTGATACTACTTCTGTTGACATTTTATTCAACACAGACAATTACCTATTCAATGATGACTGACCTTCTGAACCACATTTTGTTGAATCGCGCTGTTGACAGACTTGTTCCTCGCGGCTCCCGCAACATGTGCAAGGTACTGAATCACTTTTTTAGTGTTTTCCGTTTTTCCCGCGCCGGATTCTCCGGTACAAAGAATTGATTGATCTTCACGTTCTAAAAAGGAATAGCAATAGATTGAATTCGATTTCCGTTGAACGATACCTTGGAGCATGTGTCGATATGCTGTATCCGCAATGGCAAAAATGTGTGGTGGCACCTCATGCCTCTTCTTTCCTTTGAACTCCTCAATGAGGTCTTCCGAGTAGATTGGCAACTTTTTATATGGGTTGATGACCACGCAGAACAATCCGGAGTATGTCTATAAAATATCAATTCTTTTAAGTTCTTTCATCTAGTGCCTACATAAATAAGACTGCTGTAGTATCTGTCTTTGAGGTTATTCAACACTGATGCTTCGTTCAAATATGTCAATTCTGACATATCTTCGATTTTGTCGAATTTTGGAGGATTGGCCTTCTGAACATCATCTCTGCTCATTGTGACCTGGCGTCCAGTATCGCAAAGCTCAACAAGTACTTCATCGTTAGTTTCGCGCCTAAATTTAACAATTGAGCTCAGTCAAAGTTCAGAAAAATTTTAGCTCACTTGATAGAGCCGTACAAAAATCCTTCGTTCTGATCTGGCACCCAACACAGTTTCCTTTGAGCCCATGCTGCAAATGTTGCCGGATCCGCTACGGCGGCCCTTGGTACCTGAAGGTACTGCAGGTCACCCATCGAAAAACTCTCCGACTATCTGGAAAAAAAAGCATTTTTTATTGTGAACTCGTAGAATGAAGCTAGCAGAAAAAGGAAAAGTGCCTCCCGGATAGGAACGAATGAAACAGGGTGTTGTTGGGAGAAAAAGGGGCGGGAGATGCAACAAAAACAAAATGGTATTGGGGGCGGTGGAAAACGAATAAAACAATGCGTGAGTCACATGTACAATCAGAACGATTCAAAATTTAATAAACATTTTCCTATTCTTTCTGCCCAAAAATGTATAATTCTTTTGATTTGGCCGACTAAAACAAAAAATGAAAACAGTGGCTAAGAAGTAGGAAATGCATGTAAGATGAATTGAAGCTCAACTTTTTTTGAAAATGTGAGGGAAAAGTCATGAAATCACAAAATTCAACACTGCATAAAATTATTTCACACGTTGGTCAAGCGTTTGCCGACCCGACCATTGAGAGACAAAATCGATAGCGTTTCGTTTGGTTTAGATCCGGCTCAAACGAAGATTTACCATACAGGGTGATGCTCGCAAACAAGAAAATCTAGACTTTGTTTACATATGTCAACGCTCGCAAAGTTTGCGAAATCATATTTTGGCCCTACATGCGAGGAAGAGGCAAGTGTCTCAAAATTTTGTATTTCTACAATGCTTGAGACTATTGTCAATTTAAAAGGACAGAACAAAAGTAGGGAAGAAGAGAGAAAAACAAGAAAATGAAACGAGGTCAAGGAATGTAACGGATTTGGTGAGGCAAATTACTGGATTATAAGAGTGTTTGGTTTTGGAACAAAGAAATCAAAGAAAAGGATGGGCGGCCGATCATGTGGTGGAGTGGTGACTTTTTGGAAAGTACGGACAAGGTGTCCAGTTGTTCTCAGCAAGAATCACTCCTAAGCGGCTGTTATGTGGTACTAGACGTATCGAGGACGCAAACGGAGGAGATGGACGGAAAGAAAGAGGGTGTCGAGTTAAATCGCGCAAACGTCCAGCAGTCCGCGTGCGGTCGGTGAAAGTGAACAGCGAACAAGAGAGGAACATCGCGGCCCGAAACGTCGCAGTCACTGAGTCAGAATCAGTGAGCGGTAGAGGTTGCCGCCCGGTCGGCCGAAGGAGAACGAGGCAGCGATGGATTCGGACCGAGTGTGTGAGGATTGTATGAAGAATTGATGTCCTTGATTCGTCGCGCGCTATCCTCTTTTTCCCTTCCCGTTCTCTCCATTCTTCTCTGTACATCTGACTCTTCTTGGTCACCTTCCCCGCACACAAAACTATTTGTCACCTATCCTTCTGTTGCGTATATGAAGAGATGACCCGTATGATGCGTGTACTTCTCGGATATGGATATGCAGAACAGAACGCGCGGAGATTATGATCGCCGCCTAAGGGTGAAACGATCTTTGTGACAGTTTTGACATAACCTGCGAAGAGGGGTTGAAGTGAGATGCGGTGCCGAATAAGATAGGTAAAAGGAAGAAAAAAGTGGTGGGTAAATGTTTTCCGGTAAAAGCATAAAATGTAAACTAAGATGAATCACTGTCATTCATACGTTCATATCAAAAAAGTGTTGTCATTACACTATCAGTAAGCAGCGGGGGTAATCGATGGGAAGGCATAAACCCCGCCCGCCCAGTTGGACGGGTGGAATGGCATATTTCATGAGTCATGAAAGGAGAGGAAGTTGCCAACTGACGCCTCTGCACTTTTTTCCCGGCGAAAACAGGAAAAAACCGATCAATCGAACGACACTACCCAAAAGACAGAGCGCTGCGGCTTCTTCTCTCCATGATGATGTTTACCGTAACGATTTATGTCATAATTCTCCTTTGAAGCCAGCCTACTGTCCGAAGAGGAGGTCTTTCATAAGCATTGCCGAACAATCATGTCTGAACAGGATGATCACCGACACTGAACATTACGCGTCTTGATTCTGTCTGCAAGCAGACGTGAAGCATCACAAGTCAAAGGAGCAACATGCAAACGATTTCTCGATTCCTCACTTCTCCTTCTCACATTTATATGTGCATCTCTTAACTTTTATTGACGAGAGAGGTGTTAGATTTTAGAATGTTTTCTACTTAACTGGTGTGAGGTTTGTGGATGGACAAACGAACGAGACACGGATTGTTGAATGGAATGTTTTGGTCATCGAAAACAAACAGGTGACAGAGGAGAAGAAGGGAAAAGCAAAGGAAAAAGAGAAACGATTCAATTCAACTCGACCAGAGGTGAGAAACTGGGAAAATTTAGAAAAATGAATGGTTGAGGGATGAGAAACCGGGAAGAAGAAGGAGAAGCGACGGGAACATACACACAAAATAAAACAAGGCGATGGAGTCGATGAATAGAGCGAAAGCAGCCAGCCAAAAAGTAAATGTAAAGGAAGAGAGTTTGGTAAGGACGGAAACGGCGGAGTGATTGCCATGCGCAAGGTTCTGTTGTTCGGGTGACTTGAGAAAAGAAGTGGCACATCACATCCGGGAAGTGACCTCGCATTAGGCCAGGAGACACAACTGGAAGAATGGAAGAAATGCGGAGAAGGGAGGAAAGGAAGGAGGAACAGTGAACTTGGTGTCTGGGTGTGTGTGATTCATACATTCATACTCTCCGAGAGACGTGTCACTCACTCATTTATAAATAAAGCGTAGACAAAACTTGATTCTTTCCCTCATCCTCCTTCTCTCCCACATAATTCTGTTCCGATTCTATTCCATTCCACACCCACCGCATCACATCGTGAAGCATTAGTTAAGACGTCTCTTGATGAAACGAACGAGCGACGAAGAGGGATAAGACATGGATATGTCCTGGGATTGTTTCTCGCACTGTGCCTACACTACAGATTGCAGAAAAAGAAGAGATGGCAAACAGAAAGAAAACAACACTAAAACAATAAATTTGAAGAGCAGCAGCAAAGCAGCAACTCCTTGACCATTGCCCGTTCTCATGGTTGCCGTATGTTTACATATCGGCAAAAACTGATAACAAGTGAACCGTTTGTGGCCTTTATTTCAAATATATTGTTATTGATGTTAGTTTACTTACCAATCGCTTCGCCTCGCCGCGCCACGTCACAATACAAAATGGACAGCCGAAGGGTAGGTGTTGATAAAAGTGAATAGGCGGTTCTGGTATGCAAGACAGATTTACAAAGATACCACGGGCCGCGAGAACAACAATCGAGACCCGGAATGATACAATCTACATCTCTTCGAACAACATAGTACTGAGGCAAATCGAGGGGTGAGAAGGAGAAGGGCAGTCGAAGAAAAGATATACATTTCCAGATTGAATGATTCGCATTCCAAGCGACCAGAAAATAGGTCATTTTGAACTTTGGAGTTAAGTTTACAAAAAAAAATGAATTCACAAACACAGAATTTTGAGGTGTTTAAGCACAAGCTAAAATCGGTTCAGTTCCTATCGGACAATGAGAAACGACAAAACTTACAGTTTTGATTCGAAATATTGGTTTTTTTTTCATAACAGTCTTTTAAAAATTTGAGTATTTATCAGTTCATCATTTTGATAAAACAAACAAAAAAAATGTTCAATAGAATAAAAAACATTATAGAACGGGTTATAATAAGGTTTGATTTTGGTTTTGAGTACTGTTCAAATTTAGCATTCAAAACAGTATAAAATCATAGTCGTTCTTATTATCATAATGCGATTTTCCGGTTTAACTCCATAATTCTTATTTTTTTCTGACCGGTTTTTTGAACATCAACAACGTAAACACCACTATGGGGCACATGACAGAGCACTACCAAAAATGAAACAGTGCACCATATGTTTGCTAATCCGATAGATCCATCACAAAAGTGTAAAGTGTTGTAGAAAAAAGAGACAATGGTGTGAAAAAGAGTTTCGATTACACGAACCGAGGAAAAAGGAAAAAACTGTGGGGACAGTTAAAATATGGGTAAACATGGAAATAATCGACTGTGCGGCCAAAAAGGGCGAGCCAACCTGCCGGTGGGGCTGGCCCGGGAACTAGAGGGTTTCCGTGTTTGGTTGTGGGAGGTCGAGAGACATCAGATCAACCGGAGGCGCAGACCGTCAGGCACAGAGAGAACGCGACTGCTTGGGAGGGCCAGCCGTTTGTAGACGATCCGTTGTGACCGCAAAAACAGAATGAGGCCCGAATAGTGCGCAGAGAAATCGCTGTGCTCGGGGTTTGAGGGAGGTTTTGTGTATGTGTGTGTGCTTGTTCAAATAGGTGTGTGCAGCAACGCGCAACGGTGACCGGCCAACCGATCGCGCACTAGCCGTACAATTCGATGCGGAAAATATAAACCGATAAGGGGTGACTAACTCGAGTTGACAATATTTACTGTTTTCAATTCATCCACATCTTTGGGTTTATTGAAATTCTGCGAGAATTCTTGTTCATCATGGTCCAGATTGCCAGATTTTCATTTGCTACTCTGCTTCTCAACAATTTTTGATCTTTCTTTTTCTCAGAATGATTCACTAAGAGAACAAGCAGACGAATTCGGAACAACTAAAAAGGAAAAAAATCGTGATATGTTTCATTTCCCATATTTCATGTTGTTCCATGATTCAGAGGAAGAAAACCGAAATCGCAATCGAATGATACCAAAATAAAAAAGATTTTTGATTTTCCTTATTCTCTTTCAATTTCTCTGCGAAATTGAAAACGAATGAAACAAAAGGAAGGGGAGAAAAAACAAAAGCGTCAGAAATGGGAAAATTCGCCAGAATTGTGCGTGTGGAACGAATAGCAGGAGGAGAGACATGGCAAAATTGGAAAATTTGTAGATTTGAGAGAAAGGAAAGTTTATCCTAGGAAAAAGCTTAGAATTGTGCAAATTTGCTCAAAAAAGCAAAGTGTAAAGGAAGATTAAAGATTTTGCAAAAAAGGAATAAAAATTGTGTGAGTGTGCCATAGAGTGCTTAGTGA